>JAUZND010072402.1:0-16899 GCA_034780555.1 Coelogynopora nodosa
AATATGTTATTTAAGATGATATTCCTGAACTATTTTGAAAAAATCAGCTTTATAACATTTATTTCCCTTTTTGTCAATATTTGATCTAATGCTCCTGGACTATAAATAGTATAATATAAAATGCTATTGAATCTATTGTAATTACAAAAATCGGGTAAAAACAGAACTATAGCTGTGGAGTATATTGAAGTTCAATCCAACCCATGATAGACCTGTAGACCTGTAAGTCCACAATGAGCGTTCTATAAGGCACGTCAAGCTCTTATACTTAAAAAGATAAAAATGAAATAAAACTCCCATTATAGTAAAAGATCATTTGAAAATTCATTGATTACTTATAATAGTTACTTGACCGGAGAGTGATGTTGTTTATATAGAAGAGTGAATCTTTCAGTAGGATCATTATTTAAAAAAGGTTATGTATGGGTTTGGTATAACTACATAAGCACTCTCGCCAAGAAGACGACCATAGTTTGCCTTTTGGAAGGCATAGGCCTATTGGGTAGAAAATAAGCATACAATATAACATAGGGGAAAGTAGGGCAAGTTGGTACATTTTTATAAATGTTTAGATGTTGAGATGTACAGAAATGTTTGAATGAACACTAATAAAGAACTGAAATTCTTCTTGATTACTCTTGTAAATGTTTTTAGTAAATATTTGGAGGGTATTTTGGATTTTTGAAAGTTGAATAAATATTTTTGTTATATTTCAAAAATTAGCAAATTTTAAATAAAATATATTTATGGGGCAAGTTGGAATACTAAATTATTTTATTAATCTTGGAACTGGAACATGTATTCATAACAAAAATAATTACATAAAATGTTTAAAATGTTTCTTTATAGAACTTAATTACAAAAGTCACAAACATATGAAGTAATGTTTGAGGAATCCACACAGAGAACATGACTCCAAAAATGACATTTCACGCACTGCACCCATTTCTCCCCGGCTCTCGAATTCATATAATTTTTAGCGCAAATTAGACAGAAAGACTCTTTCTTCTTGCCAACTCCTTCTGAAAAGACAATAGGTACATGACATAAGAAAATGTTGGGCAATTTATAACAAGATTCACATTATGAGACTTACCAGAAGTTGATGCGCCTTCATTGACAGAGACCATTTGAGTGAAAGTATTCGGCTCGGCATTCTTTTTTTTCGTTGTTATGTATTTTCTTTGATCATTTGATTATGGTTATGAGACATTCTTCTTTCTCTTTGTCATATTTTTTCCTTGATCATGTGACTGTGGTTCTGAGGCATTCATTTTTCTCTTTGTCATGATTTTTCTTGATCATTTGACTGTTGTTCACATGGTTTTGTCAGCTAGCCTGATTGTAAACTCCTTCGCGTAGATTTGGTCCGTTTCCTCAAATTTACAGGAAATGGTCTTATCATTTCAGGAGAAATTAGATTGTTTAGATCGACAACAGTAACCTCAGATACAGTCATGGAAATTATATCTGTAGGTGTATGATCAAAAACAGTATCGATGTCATTTTCGTTTCTCCCAGTTGCAATGGTTGGATCAAGGTCTTCTTCCATGTTACGAAACAATCCTTCAGGTTGAAGGACATCACCAGCAATATCTTCCTCGTTTCTCTCAGTTGCAATGGCTGGAACAAACTCTTCTTCCATGCCACGAAACAATCCTTCAGGTTGAAGGACATCACCAGCAATATCTTCCTCGTTTCTCTCCGTTGCAATGGCTGAAGCAAACTCTTCTTCATTAAATATTTGAGAGTTGAGTGACCAAATGCCAGAACACTCGTTGACCATAGCTATTGTAGATGCTTTTTGGTAGGCAACTGCTAAAAATGAGGCAACCTGATATTCCGTGATACATTTTTTCCGGATTAGTCACCATCCAATCATCACAAGCAGTATTGTAGGCTCCTTTCAGAGATTTATAGACTGTTCGGTCGAGTGGTTGCATCTTGTGGCTGCAGTGAAAAGGAAAACTGAGCAAATCAATATGGTGGTCCCTGCAATAGTTCACGAAGGTCTATAAGAGACAGATGTGAACTGTGGTTGTCAAGAAGCAACAGTACTGGATTGTCTTTGGAAGACTGAACGTGCAGTTTAAAATGTTTGATCCAATCCATAAAGATATCACATGTCATCCATCCAGATGGCTGGCAACGGTGAATGCATCCGATAGGACCTCCTTGACTTAAAATACGGTGTTTTTGGACACGTGGATGAATAAACATTGGTGGCACATGTTGTCTAAGTGCATTGACCGAGCAAACCAATGTCACTGTCTTCCCTCTTTCGTGAGTGGCAATTTTTCCAATTTGTTTGGTTCCTTACTTGGCCGAGATTTTGGCTGGTACTTGCGTTGTAGAAAGGCTTGTCTCATCAACATTTTAAATTTGCCGAGGCTGAAATTTAAACTTAGAAAGCATTTCTTTCAATATATTGAAAAATTTCCCCACTGAAACATAATTAAATCCTCGTGATCGAGCAATGCTTGTAGGTTCAAGCTTGCGTAAGCTTAAACATGCGTTTCTCTTCATGAATAATGAGAGCTAGTCTTTCCCAGCTCGCTTGTTTCTTTTCCATGATTCTGCATACGGGATTTTATTTGATACTGCCAAATTAAATGCTAGTATTCTAAGAGTCATTGAATGAAAACCAAGAAATCTATCAACCGCATCTTTAAAGTAACCCAGAATCAAACGTTCCAAGCCTTGATTAAAGATTAGAGTATATCTTCCTCCAGATGATGGTTGGTAATCAGCTTTTAAAAATCGAGACAAAGAGCCAAGGGGAATATCATACTGCTTGGATGCTTCTCGCAAACTCAAGTGCTTTGTTTTAACATCAGAAACTGCATTTTGGACAGATTGATTGTTGTATGTTTTATCTCGTTTTCTTATGTAAGAACACTCCATCTAAAAGATAGATATATTAATAAATGAATTGATAAACAAACCAATATTATATTTTCTTAAAATAAATTATCGTGGGGCAAGTTGGAACAGTGTTCTAACTTGCCCCCTTGGATGGTGTTCCAACTTGCCCCAAGGCACCTGTGAAAATTATACGCATGTCCATTAATTAATTAACAAATAATTAAATATATTAGTTTTTAAATTATTACAACACAGATTCCTTCTTATGATACGATTAGTTTCATTACCGTCATGTTTAAAAGTATGTTTACAATGTTCACATTTTACTATATAAACTTTATTTGCAATTGCACGTTGTCAGAAAACGAAACTACATTTGAATAGCGCACATAGAATATATTTTTCCATTTAAACAAATGACATATTAAAAATAAAATGTCACTATTCCAACATGTCCCGCGTTCCAACTTGCCCCACTCATCGATCTTTGGGAGGTCTGGTCCTTGGTTTAGGTATAATGTCACGAAAATTATAAGTAGGTCTGATGGATACCTCAGAATTATGACGCCTCATGAACGCTTCAGTTTTTCCGAAATGATTATGATATATGGTAACACAACAAAACCCTTATGTTCCAGTTATTCGGTTAGAACATCTTTCTGATAAAATCAATTAGATAGGTAGTCATGTTATAGTAGTACACCAGTTACAAAAATCTCCTTTTTTTCCTGATTGTTCATTTAATACAGCTATAATTGAATTTGATATGTTAATTATATAGGCTATAAAGCAAGTCAACAACTGATATTTTGTGGGACAATAGAAATTAAAGTTAAGATTATTAACAGTTTTCTTTTGATAGACTGCCATTTTTAAAGAATTGTCTACCTTCCTATATTGTACATACACTAGAACATGTAGGAATGGTACTCTTATTATTTTCTCTTCTTTCATGGTAAATTTAATAGAAGGTGCAATAGAATTTATAAATTGAAAGAAAGAACTTAAATTCATTTTTGTTAACATCACACAAGTATTGTCAACATACATTTTCGAAAAAATAACATTATGGTTCGAAGTAGTCTAAGAATTGTGATTTTAATATATTTATGAATCAAAGTCTTCCATAACAATGTCAGTAATATCAACCAAAACAGGGTATCTGAGTGCTCAACCTAAAACCTGTTATTAAAATTCCGAATAGTAAATAAATTGCATAGAGTTTAAATAAATAGATAGCATGTTTTAAATCTCAAACAGATAACAAAGTAGCCTATTGGAAACAATGTCGCTAACTTCTGAACGGTTTTGTTAAACAATCAAAATGTTGTCTCGACAATGTTTGTGAATAATTAAAGAGACAATACAAAATATTGTAAAATATTGTAAATCATGCCATTAATTTGAATACCTAACATATTCAATAATATAATTTGGTTTGCGGACATTTTATAATATTAAATATCTTCATTTCATTTAAACATCCAGAAATAAAAAAATGTGAATAAAAATAAATGCTACATTTTTCGGGTAGGTATAAGATCGTCCTTGAATATTATGTCGGACCAAAGGGTTCAGTGTGGAAATCTCTAAGAACATATAAATTTCAATTGAAACAAGGTACAAGCTGATTCAGAAACACAAAATACAAAAACACAAAATACATACGAACACAATACATCTATTGTATCAACCAGCATTTCATAAATCGATAAATCTATGCGGTTAAATAGTATTTGATAAATTGTTCGTTACCATAGATATTATGGTAATTTCAATGAACTACTAAATAAACTAAATAAATATAATAAATAAATATAGTATACGAAATAAACTCTATGATCGTTACACCATAGAGTGTAAGAAATAGGCTACTAAAGTTGTAGCAGTATTTCCTACTCTATTATGTTACGTATTGATTATTTCGTTTTATATTATCTGGAAAAGTTACGGAAGCGATCATAATTAATCATCAAATAATTAAAAATTGCTTATTATTATATTTTTCAAACATTCTTTATTTGTCGAGCATTTTTATTGTATTGTTCCCTATATATTATAAAATTACATTATGTATTGTAACAATATAGGTAGCATTCTAGTCAAAATTTGAAAAGTTTTCGCTCCTATATCATTCAAGTTGCACATGTAGGCCTATTACATCTTATTTTGTTTAATACATGTATCTTTAGGTAGCCAGCTAGGATAACTCCTTGGAACCTCTGTTTTAGGCCCTACATATATACCTGTTAAATAATTTCCCACTTGCGGATAGCTTTCTGATTTTTGGGATTATTTTAAATACATAATATGTAAAATTTTAAAATGTAAGCGCTAAAAACGTGTGACTTATTTTATCTAAAATGTCTTCATATAAAATGTAGTCTTAGAATATTTGAGATGATAATTTTAAATAGAATAAGAGTGCAAAATTATTATATCAGAGCATATTTTAAAACGCCAACAATTATTTTTTAAATAAATTATAATATACTTAAAAATCACTATTTTATATTATATTTACACAAATGGTCCACAATATTTTCAATTTGTTGACGACCTGTGTAATATAGATTAAAGTTTAGTTGGTTTTATTTTTGGATGTTGCCTCACATATTGAGTATAGATTTGTAATAATTGACGTAATTTTTATTTCTCATTTTATAGATATTTTGTTTTTAACTTCCATAATCAACTTCTTTTTTTGTAATTACGCTGTTTCAAATAAGAGTTAATGACCAATTAAACTCTTACAGCAATACCTTTTAACAATCATAAAGTGAATAAAAAGCATTGTATATTTTATAATGCAAACAAACAATCTGTCAAAATCAGACAAACCATTTGTTTTCATAAATTGTAATACTAAGAAAGATGTAACAAAGTAACGAAAACAAAATTATAAACATAATTAATGAGTTCTTAACCTAATGTATTTTACAATTTAACATTCTAAATTTTATTTCATTGCATTCTTTAGTCAACCTAAACTATTGTCGTATAGCACGCACTATCTCTCATTATTTCAAAATATTACTGCATCTGTCGTCATAAATAAAGAGTGTAGAAACAGAGATGCAAACTTATATCATAGATTCTCTATCAGCTGGCCACAGATGATCACAAGCAATTGTATACCAACACGTATAGCAATAATAGTACTCCTTTCCAAGTTGAAAGGATTCACTTCAATTGCATTATATTCTTGGAAAACTATACACGTTACGACTCTTCACTTGGCACTATACTTATACACAAGCTGACAGAAACTTGATCACAAATTAATGACACACCATCAATTTTGTTGTCTAGAATAATAAGGAAGAAGTCTGGATGCTGTTGTTAAAATTTATATACTGCTATGGAAAAATTAGAATTTTGACAATCTGATTTACATTGAACATCGAAAACAGAAAATGATAAAACACCCTGATGGCAGATGACATGAAAGATTTTCTGCTTAAACAGGGTGTAACACAGACTACTCTAGATATACTTCACAAACAACAATTTTTCTGTATCAATGACTTACTCCTTCTAGAAGACGAATGGTCCCTAAAACAGCTCAATCTTCCTCTACAACAACTCTTGACTCTTCGTCATATTTTAAAAGGATTACAACCACCAAGGCAAAGTATTAATCATGTTGAACGAAACCCCGAAAATTATAAATTAAAAAGTATAAGTACTGATGGAATTCCTGTACATAAGGGTAAAAAACCACGTCTGAATAGTAAGTTCATTGCTACTTTCTAATTTTCGTAATTATAACAAAATAATGTCCATGTATACGTTAAACAATTATCCAATTTATACAATAATACATAAGAACAGCAAAAAACACTTATTTCCTAGTGCAATGAGTAAATTCATATGGCTGCAGGATATAATATTTTAATGTAATTTTTAAAGTAAGAGATTATTGCCATTTATATAGCAGTGACGGCACTGGGAGGGCGCAGGTGCCCCCCCAACAAGTAATAATCTTGTCGGACAAACACAAATATGTCGGATAAATCTATTTACTGTAAGAATTATGTAGCTATAATAGAACAATTTGGAATTAATAATTGTGTGTGTGTCTATATTCGGCATTCTATTTTGCATATACAAAATGTTATGCACCTACCTAACCTCCTATACTATAATGTACCATATACTACTACTCCTATACTATAATATTGCCGTATTAGTTATATGTCTTAACTATATATTATGTTTTCTCATAGTGAAGAGATAGAGAGAAGAAGAATATAATCCGATCTTATTATGAATTTCATTGACTATACGTATATCTTAACAATATTTAATAGTGTAAAAAGTTAAACTGCTAAGCACCTTCTTAAGATATGTAATATTTTGTCCTCTACAATAATTTATATAAGTATATAATTCATTATTTAATATTAATATTAATAGATATTGATGATTATTTTAATTTATATATGTACATATAACAATAAAACATCCTTGAACTCCAACAATACAACTATACGCTATTTGTAGCTACAGTTTGTAGGTAGTAATGCCAGTTTGTTGCAATATTTTGTATCTGTCGTATAATTGGAGAGTGACCCCCAATCAAAACATCGCGGCGACGGAGCTGTAGTAAACAGTTATTATGTTTGTAGATGAAGCCCCTAATCATCGATGGTATATGATTCTATGAGCCACCTGAATTTTTTCGCATAAATATTTCTGACTCGTATGCATCGTCCATTCATACAAACTAAACTAACTTTCTCTTAAAATAATATATGGCATATTAGGTATTGTATATAGTCTATGGTCTATGTAGACTATACAAAGTCATGTAGCTTAACCGAATTTTTTGAAAAATAGAGACAAAAGCACCATTTTTTGTCATTTCTTATGATTATGGATTGATATTTTACAATAATTTCACTATCATTCATAATGACATTTTATGAAAATATCAACAATGGATTATGATTAACCACGAATATTATTACAAAACTCCGAAAAAACGTTCATGATAGAACACATGAATAGACTAAAAAAATCCCAATGTTATTGGCTGAAAATAATTCCGCATAATTAGAATAATTACAAATAGGAACCATTAAATAAATTGTCTAAGTTTATATCATATTCACTAACCAAAAAACATGCTGTTTTCCCATCATGTCGACATTATTTTGTTAAGTCAATATATATATATATATAATATTTATATGATAATATTTATAGATAATACAAAAATAATAATATACCCTGAATTCATTCTATCTAGAAGGTTATCCAAAAAAATTTCAATCTGTTTTGGGTTATGACATATGACATACAATCTTTATCTTATAACACAATCTCTTCAATTCATACTTTATATAACGGTATAACTAATGAATAAGTGATAAGATGGCAAGTCAAACCTGTTGATTTAAAAGACAAAATATAAATTCTAAAGAGCAGAAACAAAACTGGAGATAGACCAGATCATGAATACAAAGAATATTTACATCTATTGAAATTTATAATTAAAAAGGGGAAGTGTGAGAATAATAATGTCTGACAGTTAACCGATTTGTATGCGCACACCATCACTATTAATTCCCATAGGCTAGTTGAACACATATTTAATTCAGTTATAAAAAAACACGTAAGTAGCTGAATAAGGTTTACAGCCGGAAATTATAATGTCATCACATTTAAATCAACTGTCAGCAGATTTTACAAATACAATGTTTGAGGCCATTATTGGTGGATGTCCCTATATATGACAAATAACAACAAAAATGGAATACACAGTGAATACGATAGAATACGAAGGAATACTTTCTCGTTATTACATTTATTTAAAATAAATAGAGGTGAACAAGATACGGACAGAGCAGGTTTATTTATTTTGCCTGATCGAATGGCAGTTAATCGATCTTGCATAAAGTTCACAATATAACAGGATGGTATTGAACTGCTGTAGTCTGGTTATGTTGTTTATCCATACAACAATATTGACAATATTCTGTGATGTAAGAAATGAATAATAGGTTTGAGGAATTATTATTACCTTCTTCAGAAATATTAAAATTATAAATATTTTCGTAATTGAAATTCAAATTTATATTAAACAAGAATAATAATTATATAATAATTTGTCAATTACCAGCAAACAGATATGTATGACCATTATTTGATGAAATGTTATTATAATCAATTAAATATAGCAAAGGCATAAAAAATCAGACTGAGCATCTTACTGGTTAGAAAGATTATAAAAAATATTTAATAATTGAAGTTGTAAATAATTTTTGAATCTATCGCTCGACTTGTCATCAGTTTATGAAGGAAAGAATAAAAATGTATTGTCATAATTAATAAACACTAAATATACCGTTTGAGTTTAAGTAAACAAAATATGATAAACTGATGTTAATATTTAGTAACCAATAGTTGCTAATAGTAACCAAATCGGTGCCAATATTCACAAAGCCAAACGGTATACATGTGAATTGGAACTATAATGAGTGTTACAGAATCGTTAGGAATGGTAAAATCGAAATGAAGGCGAAAATTTTATTATAATTTTATAATCGAGGCATTAAAAGAGTTATTAATACCATAAAATATGTATTGTTTGACTAAACATAGATAAGATAATAGACCTCAGTTTTTTTGAGAATGTAATCAAAACCAAGAGTAACAAGTTAATCAAAGATAAGAAAACATTTAAAATCAAAATAATCATAATGCATACAAACATTACAAAATATAACAAGCTGAGTATAAAAACTATTATCAAAAAGTTCGTTGGCAATATAACTGTAAAAAAGGAATTTATAAATATCCACTTAGTAGGACTAATATATGTTTGTGTTAAAAATGTTATTAAAAACTGTAACATCAATATCTAAAAAAGTGACATCAAGATTATTGAATAAGCTTTGTTCTAAAACAAGTTCTACGCAAATATCAGTTAAAATGTTAAGAAAATCTTAAATATAAAAGTGTTGTTATATTGTCAATATTATGATCATTATTAGTTAACATAAAATTTTGTGATAAATAAATTATTATTCAATAACAAAAAATTTAACTGATTTAATCTAATGCAAACGAAATGTTACAGATAAATGACGTCTGATGATTGATGTAGAATTAAATATATGTTACCATTTTTCTTTCATTAAGTCAATACATAAAATTAATCAAGTTTTTGGCATTTCGTGCAAATATTATTTGATGCACAGCTACACCTTAATTAAATTATTGATCGATAATTAGTGAAAAATAGCTAAAAATCTATTTTGTATAGGTGAATGACCAAGAAGAGAGTGTATTGTGTTTCCAATTTGAACTCATTAAAAGTGTGTCATCCACTCGTTCACTTAATTATTTTTATCACCTAAGAAACTCTGGCAAATATATATAGTTAATAAACTTTTATCAATATATGTGTTATGCGTTTTCTAAAATGATTCTTATTCTTTTCAGTACCCGGACACATGGTTTCCACGATTCCATCAACTCCACCGTGTGACATGTATCAGGAGCATTCAATACCGAGTCCTACTTCCTCGCTACGATCACAGTGCATAGGTCACAGCAATCGTTACAATGGACGAAGTCACATCAACAAGAAAAAACTGCGTTTCGACTTTAACGATCAGTCTGACATGGCAACTGCACATGAACCATGCGATTCACCATTATTAAAACCTCTCGAATCCTGTCTGAAAATAAGTAGCTCTCCTGTGCAAGTACATCTATTTACACCAAGGAATACTACAAGACACATAAAAATTCCGAATCAAGACAAGTCCGTAGCAATTTTGTTTGAAAACCCTGAAGACTTTGGAATGAAAACAAGCAGTGCACTCACGTACGATAATCATGAAGTGACTGGGAGAATTGAATGGGACACTGTAGAAAGTTCTAGTGCTGAAGAATACTCCTCAGATGAAACTACAAACGAATCAACAGGTCGAATCTCTAAATATAAATCAAAAGTCAGTAATGGAGTAGACTCTCAATTTCGGTGCAGCCTAAAATCCCCGGGTGCTTCAAGCGTAGATGACTACAATACCCCTTCAATTCCAAAAGACGGACATACAAAGTTAGAAAACGAACTTGCAGTCAACAAGTCTAATGCTTTAAACCCTAAGGATTTTGTACAACCTGATGTTTTCTTTGCAGACTTCAATGACGATGCAATTGATTTTACGAAGCAATCAAATAATGTTTTGCCGCACTTCTCAACAACCCGTGATAGTGATTATGTAGCGGTTGCAATTACCACTAATCCAGAAATTGAATTTGACCAAAACCACATGAATGAGCAGGAGCAACAGACACATAAAGATAATTATATTGAAGTAGCTAAAAAAATTGTTTCTCGTGTATTAACTGAAGCAGTGAATAAATTAGAGATGCAAGAGAACATTTCATCCAAGAGTTTACAAACTAATAATCCATATTTTTATGAGGAATCATCTCAAGCTCAAAGCGGGAATAATATTCCTAGCAACTACTTTGGACCAGAAAACAAAAGTCAAGCGTTACTTCATGATTTCAAATTGAAGTCGGAACAAATGCCATCAACAATTCACAATGTATCAATTGGCAATATATATGAAGATATACAACTGATCGAGAATGAAAGTGGCACTGTTGACAATGCTTCAACGGATAAAATAGATCAACTACAAAACGATGGTATAGAAAATATATTTCAATTGTTATCTTCTAAAAATTCTTACGAAAACTTGAATGATTCTCATGAAATATTAGCTATAAATGACTTATCATCAGAATTAGATATTGATCTTGACATTGTTAACACACAGAATCAATTGTCTGAAAATAATTCTCAATTTGACTCTGTGAGCCAAATGAAAAAAACATTTTTATTTTCTGAAAACGCTTATATAGATTTACATAGAAATCAAAAAGAAGATTGTCCTATTTTTACACTGCTCAGTGAAGATATTGACGAAACTTTTGCATTATCTGAAGATAAACAGCAAGAAATCGATATCACCCCCGTTACAGAGATTAAAGAAACTTTAGAGGAAATTGATAATAAACGAGAAGAGATCTCTAGCACTGCTCATTTAAACAATGACGAGCCTTTTGTACTGAATAAAAATAAACAGCAAGAAATATCTTGCACTTCCCTTAATGACGATGAAGAAACTTTTATTTTAACTGATAAAAAACAATGCTTGGAGGTCTCTAGCTTTTCTCATTGGGACACTGATAAAGCTTTCGTGTCAAGTGATAAGATAACACCAGAGATATCTACAAAACCAAAGCGAAAAAGACAAAGTAAGAAAAAACGCAGAGCAATACGAAGAAAATCAACTATTGAGAATGTCAGCGACAAAGCAAAGGACCCATGTTCTGAAAATATAACATTATCAGGTTGCGATAGCGACAGTCACAATAACAATAGATACACGAAAAAATACAAAATTCTTTCAAATGTATCCTTTAATCTCAAGTACATCCCTTCATATAAGTGTTCATTATGTCCATATGGTTCAACTGACAACTGTTTACAATATCCCACAGAGTGTCCCAATATTACTTTTGACAATGGGAATTATTCAATTGTAACAATTTTAAGCAAATCTGATCAATCTTTCAGCACATCCTGTTACAAAATCCCCCAATTTCAAAATGAACTTATAAATGAAAACAATATGTGTCCTTATGGTGCAGATGACAGATGCTTAAGTTGTAATAATTATTGTATCAATTCAAATTATGATCATCAATTTAATGTACTTTTCGTCCCATCAACAAGGTCTTTATCCTTACCTTATAATAGTTCACACAAATGCCAAAATGCCTTTTTATTTTGTCCTTATGATTTTTCTACTCAATGTTTTCAAAACACTGTAAATTGTCCTTTCAAACCTCAAGTTTCAACAATTGAAAGTATTTTACCTCAGAAACCAAGCATGTATGCATTTGTGGACATTTCTTCTATTGATTTATCATATGCTGAAGAATTTATTAATCCCATGTTAGAGTGTCCT
Source organism: Coelogynopora nodosa (assembly GCA_034780555.1). Taxonomy (NCBI): domain Eukaryota; kingdom Metazoa; phylum Platyhelminthes; order Proseriata; family Coelogynoporidae; genus Coelogynopora; species Coelogynopora nodosa. The sequence continues at coordinate 12,867 of JAUZND010072402.1, forward strand.
TATGGCATAAATGAAGAATGTGTCGCTTCATGCACTCAATGTTCCAATGCCCCTTCTGAGGACGTTAACGACATAACCGCATTTTGGATACAGTCTGAGCCATCATTGTCCGTTGCTTACAATGATTATAAACTAAATCGCTTGGATTAATATTTTCTTACTTTATTGTAGTTTAAAAGCAGATTTTGTTTCTCTCTCTAAAATTTAGTTTTTTTTAATTTATATGCACATACTATGTAATCATACAAATATTTATTGCAAATTATAATACTTATCTAGATTGAAAAACTTGTGTATGTTTAGTTAAAATTACTAGTAACACCTGTCTCGTATATGTACAAATAAAATCATATATAAAAACCAATAACTTTACAATTTAAACTTCACGAGTAAATATGAAACACAGAGATATTAATAATACCAACATTTTTAACACTGTACAATCCAATTTTACTAAAGTTTGTTGAGTTATTTAAATATAATGTACATACCAACAATAGCTATTAATTTGTCTGCATATTTGTATATTTTTATTGTAAAGACTGAACATAACATTTGTAATCATTAAGCTATAATTAAACAGATTGATTTTTCAAGGATTTGCACAGAAATGTTGAACATATTTTTATTACAATATAGTGTCTGAACTCAAAACTGGTAAAAAACAATTATTCTATTGTTAATTCTTCAAGCAACATTTGAAAGATGATTGATATTATAGTTATTGTTAAGTTTCATTTGAATTTATTATTGTTTTATATAGTTTTTGTTGTATTTTTGTAAGCCGTAAATCATAGTTAGTTAGATTTTTTTTAATCTTATTTTATATTGTACTTGTAATTAATAATATATTTAATCGTGATGTTAAGCGCTAATGGAGATAAATGTTTTCATCTCGGTCAATTTCTTCAGTCTCTTGAAAAGTTCTAAAAATGAGATTGGGTGGAACCATCTTCAACAATGTTGGTGTATATATGTAGTTGAGGATATCATGACGAGCAGCACATTCCAGTCTGTGCCAGAAATGTTCTGTTTCTGTGCAGGATTATATTATTGGAATGAGTAAGTAAATATTAGATGGTGAGAGAGATCCTCAACACTTGCAGAGCTTAGTTATTGCTATATGTATATATTATTCCCTGCAGTACTGATGAATGTGAGAGAGAGAGTGTAGTCTTATAAATAACTAATATCTCGACAGACCTGCAGCAGTTTGACGGTGACGAACATGTCCAACCTCATTTATATAAAGTCGATTATAAATGTAACTAAAGCAATTATACACTACCGGTGTAAAATATGACAGCGGAAAACTAAAGAAGATGTTGCTTAGCTCTTATAAATTGAGTGGGATAGATGGGATAGATTAATTAAAATCAGCATTACTAATAACGTAAGGAAGCGGACACTATATTGGCGAAGCAAAAAAGTCACTAGTTGGCGCATCCACTCGACCTTCTCTCGACATGGGTTGAATCTTTTTGAAACGCCCCAAAAAAATGTTCTGGTTTGAGCACCTTAAAATTAAAAAAGTTATATTTCTGATAGAAATGAGTATGTATAATCAAAAAATAATAATGTGAACAACACCAAATTATTTGTTTTTTATACTAGGCATTATTTAGAAATCGGTGTCGACCAGAGAACACTATAAGGTGTCGGACAGAGAACATTAGACGTCGGTCAGAGACAATTATACTATCTCGAAGTATTTTATTATAATAATGCTTAAAAATATTGTATATACTGCAATATAGTATCTTTAATATTGTGTAATTAATGCAAAACTATAATATCTTCAGAATTGTGTATGGATACATTGGTAACATATATAAGTATATATTAGAACAAATACGTTTTGATACTATACAAATACACAAAAACAAATTAATTATAGCAGTTATACGTCCTGACAGTAATATTTTGATATATTTTGTATAGGAAGAGAAAGTGTTACAATAATGGTATTGGCGTCTATTATGTGAACTTCTTGGTCCCAAGAAAAAATACCTAAAATAAGTATTTGTATTGAGAGGGTATTTTTTATGTAGGTTATCTCTTTATAAAGTGAATATATAGGATCCCATTATCAAATCATGTATAAAAAATTATATGCAATACACTAAATGATTTCAATATAATTGTTTTTAATTATTAAATTACATATATAATAAAAACAATAAAAGGTACGTATCTGTACTGTACATAATATAACAAAATAATTGATGAAATTGCATAAATGGTAATAAGTTCAATTTATTCTGAATTAATAATATGAATATATTCTTTAGTTTTCTAAATATAAATATTTATAGTTAATATATGATAATGTAAATGTTGAACATAAGATATTTGTTAATATATATATATTGCATACAATACACAATAATGAGTAAATTTTATTCTATTTGTCATACAACTACAAATTGTTGAATAAGAGTTTTCAATTACTTTATTTAGAAAAATATTTATTGACAGAAAATTTTCTGTTTATGAAAAACTGTATATTATTGTATATTTTAATAATAATTACAATTTAATTCTGATAATACTTACTGATTCTGTACTCACCATTCTCGGTTGCGAACAATTCATTTGTGTTTGAATTGTATTCTCTAAATTCCATCTAAATTCCACGATGGCAACGAAAAATCCGATAGTATGTGCACCCCATTTGCAATCATGAAAACCTGACGTGCGCTTGAGATTCCATTCATATAGTCTAGTAGGCAGCTGATCATCATTTGGGTATTTAATTAATTTATTCAGTATTTCATCATTTTTTCATTATTTTGAATTCAATTTTTAGAAGAATAACACTTTCTGTGTAGTTGCTCTTTCTTTCTCGGTTAAACTTACAACCGAGAACACAACAGAAACCCCTATTGATAAGTTATGAACTGAGTTTAAACATGTTGAATCGAGCATCGGGAAGTATGTTCCTTCTAAAATCACCAGCTCCAGCGTTACAGCCAACGATGGATCAATAGAGAAATAAAAAGACTATCGAGAAGAAATAAACAGGCCTTTAAGAAATTTAAACGAACGTCTGATTGGCATTCGTATATATGCAGCTAAATGAAGAATCCCGACTCTTTATAAGCAGGTATATTCTGATTTTGTAAAGAATCTCATAAGCGATAAATCTGGAAGGAATTATAATTCAAAGAGGCTCTTCAGTTATAGGTGTATATATAATAAAAAAGCATGCTAAAAGTACAGTCCCAATGAAGGGCAAACGAAGGCATTACTAACAGCGATGCAAAGAAGAGGCAATAATTCACATTCGTATTCACAAATAAAGATCCAAGTATACCTTTGCCAAATCTTGTCGACAGTAATTATCCCATTATATCGGCCATTTTAATTCACAACAACCGGTATCATTAAATTATTACAGAACCTGAATCCTCATAAAGCTACTGAAACTGACAGATTATCAGCTAGTTTCCCGAAAACAACAGCAATAACCATAACGTCTCCCTCACGACTAATTTTTCAATTAATCCTTGACCAAAGTACTGTACCTGACAATTGGAAGGTTGCATTTATAACCCCTATCTTCAAAAAAGGAGACAAATGTTCAGCTGCAAACTATAGACCTATTTCTTTAACGTCTATTTGTAGCAAAGTTATCGAACATGTGATGTCATCCCATTTTAGGAGTCCTTTTGATAAAAATAACATCCCCTCTGACGCTCAACATGGTTTCCGCCGAATAAAATCAACAGAAACTTAACTTCTCCTCTGTGCTGACAACCTAGCAAGAAATATTTATGCAGGCGTACAAACTGATTGTGTTCTTCTTGACTTCGCAAAGCTTTTGACAATGTCCCACATTATAGATTGATACAAAAGCTCGACCCTTACGGAATTCGTTGGAAAATACTAGAATGGATATCAAGCTTCCTCTTCACACGTGTACAACGTCTCGGGTCTCCAACTTCACGGACCTCTCAGGTACGGACTAGGGGGCCGCCCTTTCCTGGGCACTTGCGGGCGTGGGTTTTTGGCCGCCAGGAGTCTTAACCCA
>JAUZND010072413.1:0-16897 GCA_034780555.1 Coelogynopora nodosa
CATTTTGAGAACAAACTAAAAATTTATACTAGATCTGTCCGACCGATCTGGGATTTAAAATTATTCGAGATTGGTCGGACCAGTCTAAGATCGGTCGGCATTCTAGATTGGTCTGCAACATATACACTTGATGCTATAGCTTTGCTTAATTATAAGTATGACTATAAGCCAAAAATAAATAAAATTGAAACTTCCACTTGCCATGAGCTTGTTCTGCTACTCCTATTAGTTCAAATTACTGTATGCCTCTTACTCTTAGTCTTGCCTTGGGCTTGCCCTTGTAAATAGTGATAATTATTATTGAGGGCACATCACCCTTTGACGTGTAACCATTATTATTACTTAAGTTTTAACATCAATTATCCAAGTTTTAATTTTATCTATCTATATCTGCACCCAAATAGTTCCCTTTATGATGTTCATTAATAGTGATATCCATTTTTTTGTTCTCTTCTTAATTAACTTATAACTGTCTCAATTCTAATTAATAAAAGATTGAACACAGCTATATACTTACAATTTTTAAAATTATTATTAAAATTATCTTCCTTAGAACCTTTCCTTGACAATTCTAACAAGCAGCTTTTTTACATATGTAATTTAATTAATTAATAATTTTGTAATATATTTCCTATATTTATTTTTGAATTTTGTAGGGCTTATCAAACTGACACATACATCATAAACAGGGTTCATACACTGTCTAGAGAAGTCTGAACTTTTTTAGGTGACCTGCAAAAATGGGAAATTATTGATAAAATGTGGAATTCTCAAATCTTAAATTTGTAACCCAGAATCAGATTGACCTTGGTTGGCTTTTCTGCAACAAAACAGTAGCAGCGCTGGTTACAAAACAACAACTGTCTGAGAAACAAATTGTTCAACTGCAAAAGGAAACCCAAACTTTTCTGAAGGCAGTGATTGCAAATATCAAGTCCAAATCTCTTAGTGTCTGCCACAGCCTTGCATGCTTAATGCCCAGTTCAATAATGTTAGATTTGGAAACCATGTCCATAGCAGACAAATATATGATATCAATGTTGAAATCATTGAATGACTCATACTGGGTAAAAGAGAACAAATATGATACCATCAAACATCAGTTCATCGAGTTCAACATGTGATGAAATCAAGCCCATCTGAGATGCAGGCACTACAGCAGTTTTCTGTGAAGAAAAACTACCTATACAAAATTTTTTCTGACTACCTTAATAATAACCCAGACAAGAATGTGGAATGTGATATGAAAAGTTCAGGTGCTTTCACATGGTAAGGCAACTGTCAAAAGAAGCTTTTTACTCAACAAATAGGTGACCTGCACAAACCTGTATGCCAAATCTCTCATAGCAAAGAGATTAATAATAAACTACATCAATAAAGTTGGAGATAACCTGAACATCCCAATTTAATTAGGTCTTTTAACTTCTGCTCCCTGAGCCTGGTCACACTACCATCTACACCTGAAAAAAGTGAAAGAGAAAGAAGCTGCACAGAAAATCAACAGAAACAAAAAAATGAGGGGTTTTGGAGATGAAAAAGAAGGTCAGAAAAAGGGAGGTGGAGAAGGAGAGTTTTCTTTAAGATGCAGATCTACATTTGCTGAACAGGCCAAACAAAAATAAAATGCAATACTGATCTGCAAGTCAAATTCAGGTGTGCTGCAAAGTAGAACAAAAAGCTCATCCAATCCATCTCACAACAAATCAAAAAAAATCTGCACAAGCATGACAATGAATAGGTACATTTAAATAATTTTTATAGATAGCTATTTGTATTAACCATATAAAGAACTTTAACCTTAACATTTTTACTTACTTATACAAGGTTTTATAGTATATAATATTATACAACCTAATATGGGAAACATGCACAGATATATATTTAAAATATGTATCTACATCATTGAAATTATATTGAAAAAGTCTGGAATTTCATTCTGTGAAAAGTGTACAAACCCTGTATAAATGTTAAACTTGTTTTAAGAGGGTTCATACAAAGTCTGGAAGAGTTTTGGAATTTTTAAAAGGTGTTTTCCAGACTGAAAAAGTATGGAAAAACAATAGTTTTTTTTATAAAAGGTCTAAAAAGGGGGACTTTTTAAAAATATAATATATGACTTTTTAGCAATTAATATACTTTTTTTTTATTAATTTTATTAGTAGGTTCAATTTATTTTGACAGTTATTCACTTTAAAATATTTACCTCTGACATGATAAATAATAATCCAGACAAATCAGCAAAAATCTTGACCCTAAAAATGTTTGATGCTTTGCAACAGTTAAAAGTTGCTCGCAAACATGAGGTATATGGATTTGATTCTGTTTTGTTTGGTAACTATGAGGTTATCAAAAAAATCTACTTCTTATGATGTGTAATCCTTTTCCTTCCAAACTGTTGAGACGGGAAATGATTTTTAAAAGGTCTGGAATTCAGTTATGTAAAATGTGTATGAACCCTGTTTAATACCAATTTCATTTATGAAAACTTTTTATTATTTAAATATAATCATTATTTAAAACAATTATTCCTTACACTCATTAAATATTACCAATATTTTTTAATAAAATTTTTAATAAATTACCAATATCATTAAAGATTACCAATATTTTTTTATGGATAAACAAAATACACAGACTACAGCAGTTCACCACCATCCTGTTATCCTCAATCTGGTAGAGTTAAAATGTGTATGGTCTATATGTTGTTCATTTAATTTTTAAAAATAATTATAATTATTATATTTTTGCTATTATTTGTCATGACTCATGTAGGGACATCTACCAATAATGGCCACTATACAAATACACTATAAAATGAAAGGGGGTAAAGTTAGTTGTTGATTTTCTATGAACAAGTCTATTTTCTCATATTTTTGTAATAAACTGTTTGCTCAGAAAGCCAAATGTCTTTCAAAGGTTAAATGCAATAAGATCTTTCTTGAGGCTGCTTCCAATGTTAGGAAAAGATACTTAAGAAGATCTTTGCAAGCATTAGCACTCTGAAAACAAAAAGTTCTTCAGTGATCAGAACCTGAGGTAGTAATTTTTGTTCTAATTGATTTAACACATAAAATGAAACAACAATAACTGGATAAGTTTTTATTATGGAAAAGATGTTTTGTGGCATTCACTGTTTGTTTATGCTCCATATTTACTGAATTACCCACTAATAACAATTTTTAAATATGTGCATAACTAATTTTATTGCCTTAAAATCTCATAATAATGACACTGACATATTATTATGATTATATGTCTACACATACTTCCTTTTATTCTTTCTACAGCGTTTTCAATATTCCATTATTATAATCTGCACATATTATTAATGTTATTGTTATATTTTTATTTAATCTTTATCAAATTTATCAATTGTTGAAACTATTGAAATAATTTTTAATCAGTTTTGAGATCATTTAAAATATATTGGGGGTGGCGGTATCTCCCTATACAAATTGATAAATAACTAGGTTTTCAGGCGGAAAATATTACTTTTTAAATATGTTTTGAAATATACTTTTAAATGTAAACTTTTGCCAGGCAGCCTTAAACCTTTTTTATTTGCTTGGAAATTGCCTCAATAATATTTTTAAAATAGGTTTTTGTCTTTCAGTAAATAACCAAATATGTTATTTGATTTGGGTAATATCTTATTATTTATATTATATTTTCAGCTTCACAAAACCTTTTTGAATTAAAATGTCCCTTAAAAAACTCATGATTTAATGATATATTAATATCCATGAGATATGTCTTAAATTCTTTGAAATGCATTCTAAGACCATGCAACCCACAAATGTTCTTTGTGGGCTCGGATTTATAGGCTTGGCTACTCGCCTCACCATAGGGTCACAGAATTTTCCAAAAAATTGAGGATGCACTCAAGCCATGCCTGTTAAGGGAAATTGAATAGAATGTACCATTTAAAATTTTACCTATATTAATTAATTAATTGAAGCAAAGAAAACATGTAAGTATAAATAATTATATAATAAATTAAATATTTATGTTTGTAATATATGAAAATAGACTCACAGCTATATTTTGCAAAGCATTTTAAGGAACAATTTTTGTTTTCTTTTACTTATTTAACCCTGTTATATTAATTAATTTAAATTTATACATGTTACATTTTTTGTTTCAATTAATTAATATGAGAAGGTTATATAAGTTTTAAAAAATAAATGAAATTGTCCCTCTAAAATCAGCTGATAAGGTTTAATACATATGTTTTTGTGTATGTAATTGTAATTTTTTTAATGTTTAAAAAACTGATAAAAATTAAATATTTCCACGGCATGTTTTATAAAATTATTTTTTAATTAATTAATAAAAATAAAAATTATTATTTGAAAGTTTTGAAATAATTATTATTTCTGAAAATCCTTAAATCAACCAAGTATATCAATGCTGTAATATTTTATTATTACTAAATTTGAAAATAATTAATGTAATTATTTTCTGAGATCATTGTTTTAAATAGCGTATATTTTATATTTAAGCCAGGTTAATTTTACTTATCATAACATAAATAATTTATTAAGTCTTATTTATATGTCTACTATATAGTATATGTTGCCTATGTTGCTATACTTACTTATAATGTTCATGACATTTGAAGATATATTTAAAGGGGTTTATCTTAATTTACTTCTCTTGATTGAAAGATTCCAAAATTTGATACTATCTTCCATCAAGGAATATAAACTTTTTTAATATGTCATTTAATTTTATGAAAGGAGTCATGTTCTACAGATATCCATAATAGATTTAATTATATTTTTTAGTGTGGAGGCTTAGAGAATGTCATTGTGTGTGAATACTGTATATTTAAATAGAAGCTGATTCTACTAAAACCAAATATAGATATTATCTTGCTGACCAAAAGGTTCTAACAGCGAAATAGAGCAGAAAGAAGAAACAGAATAATGTTTTGTGAAGTACTATAAAAAGTAATAACTTGAAAATATATAAATATTTATAGAAAATCTTTTTCAGATGATTCAATCAAGAAATACATTAAAATTTATTATTGTGTCTAATACTCTGGTGAAATCTTCAAAGAAATAAAAATTAATTTTCTTAAATTGATTCAAATTACAATATCATGGTTTATTTTACTTTTACTTAACTCTTGTGTTTTTATGATGTGCTATGTATATGTCCAATTATCAATTTGATATTTACATTAGATAATTCTTGCTATCATGGGGTGCTTTAAGTGGTATATTTGGCATCTTATTTTATTAATTGTAGAGTAATAATAAACATTAAATAACTTTTTGTGTTTGTAATAGTCATAGATACATAATATATATTATCTATGCTATTTATTATCATGGAAATGGACAATCAGGGGTGCATTAAATTATTTATGGCTATTCACTGGTCAGGTTACCAACCTAATGAAATTGATTATATCTGAAGAAATACTGGCACTCTAATCTTGTCTTATAGAAATTATTTGGTTATAATATTAGTGCATTTAAAGTTAAATTCTATGGGAATAATTATTTTCATATTAAAAACAAATAGTTAAAAACAATAATATGAAGTAAACAATTCATACTATTAGCAAGGATAATCTCTCTGTTAACATCCGAGGATGACAAACAGAGCATTTTACATTGCTTATCATTTATCTGGGGAGGTATAAAGTATAAATTGTAGTTCTCTTGAATTTTAGGTCGTTAGTTTCTATGTTAAATTAGCTTGTGAAAGGAGTGTACTATTTTTACCACAAAATAGCTAGAATTCACAGAAGGTTTCAACATAAAAATTAATGAATCTAGTTATTGCATCAATGCTCAATATTATAAGTCTAAGATTTGTCAATTGAATTGATAGCTTCCATACTAGTTATATTCATGTGTTAGCTGTCTTAACATGACAGCATAAAAATCTGTAGCCTGTATGTGTTAGTTCAGTATTATTCATATTGTTTTATCCAAAATTGTGTTATGTAATAATTGAATTCGCATTGGATTAATAAATTTTAGAGATTAATTCATTGGTGGTGTTATGGACTCTTAGTTTCTTATTAAATGGTACTTATGAATAGGGTATATACTAATCAGTGGTTAAAATAAGAGGGTTGGATGTCTCACATATTTAGAATTAATAACAATTGAATGGAAATATAAAAAATAAAAAATGATGTTTAAAAATTCAGTTTTGTAATTAAATTCATATATACATTTACTGTTATTTTTTCACTTTATCCTAAACTAAGATCACAGTGTTTTATTGATAACGGTTTGTAATCCAGTTAAGGTAAGAGCGCCATTATCCCATTATTTATCCCTATCAAAATGATTGCAAAACGATTGCTAGCATTAAGCTATTTGATTTACCAATTCTCAATTGAACTGATTTAATCCTAAACAGTCATATATAACGAATGATAGTACAACTAATAGTGTTCGTATACTCACACCAATATTTTTAGTTTATTTATAATCGTATTTCACCGTTGTGAGCTAATTTAAATAAGATATGATTTGCCTCAATATTTAGTATTCATGATATTTTGTTAAACTGTCAAATTTTGGATAAAACAATTTATTAAAATAAGTAGCCCTGCTTAAGCGTTGTAACTAATTTTCAATATGTTTTGCTAATTATTGTTGATTAATATAGTTTTACAATTTAACATTTTTCTCTCTGTTAGGTTGCCTCAATATTGTCTCCAATGGCGATAGCATCACAGGCAGCTTTGCTGGACGAGCTGATGGGACGCAACAGGAACTCAAGTGTCTCCGGTGGTTCTTCCTTACCCCATTTTGAAGACGAGGAAGTTTGTCGCGCTTTCCTATGCAGCTTCTGTCCCCACGAACTATTCACCAACACCCGAGCGGATCTCGGGGTGTGTGATCTCAACCACGACCCTCGGCTACGGGAGGCCTATATGGACAGTCCTAAATTTCAGCGTCTGGGCTACGAGGAAGAATTCTACCACAGCCTGTGCCGTCTCCTGGCGGATGTGGAGCGAAGGATCCGACGTGGCCACTCTCGGCTGAGTATGAATAGCACAATGGCCAATCCACACGGCTTGGGTCTGGAAGAGAGGCGGGCAAAGATTTCCGGATTAACTCTCCGAATTGACGACGGTGTTGGTGAGGCGGAGAAATTGGGGACTGGCGGGGATGTCGAGCGTGCCCAGGAGGTGATCAAGCAGGTTGAAGAGTTGCGGATTGACCGGGCAATGTTAGAGGGAGATGCCAGTTCTACGGGACATCAGGTAAGTCGTCGACTTGGCTGTTGATGGTTTCTTAAATTACTTTATATAACTAATCATACTCTTTCGTAACTAATGGCTTTCTAGTGTCAGATCAATGAGCGCAAAAGGGGTTTGGTGCTTATCCTGTGCTGTTGCGGCCTGCAATTAAATCGCATCTGCGATTTTTGTCTTTTCCTGCTGTATGCGATTTCCTCCGTTTTTAAGGATTTCTGCGATTTTTGTTATGCTCTTATTTTATTCTTTGAAAGAGAGGGTTTATACATATCAGAGATATCGAATAAGCTGAAGTCGTTAAAGTTGCAAATAAAAGAAAATCATTCTTTAATTTTAACAACCTTCTGCCAAAAATTCTAAATTATATGAAATGTGCTGATTCTAATTACCATACTATTGACATTAATTCTGTGACATTATGTTTGCATTTACAATACTTGGCTTACATTGATAAATCTGTCTAGAGTGTTTTTATATTTAGTTTAGACTAAGTCTCTGAAAAGTGATCTCGTTTTGTTTCTGATAGAAATGACTTTGTTACACAATGGAACAAGATGAATACTCTGGTATGTCACGCTAAGAACAACTATTACACTAATTTAGTTGAAAACACAAACTTTGGCAATCAATTATCTCACTTCTTAATTGTTCTCCCACCCCACTCTATCATCTAGCATCTTCCACACACTTATTTTAATATATAATGCAGGGTTCACACAGCTCCGGAAAACGTAGAAAAGTCATAGAATTGCATAATATTACCCATTATATAATGTTGTTATGATATTTTTTATCTTTTCCCTCTAACACATTATCTCGGCGTACAACTTAAAGCATCAAATATACACTGATGATTCTTCTACATATTACTCATTTTAATTGCAGAACAATATACATACATGGATGTAAAATCATTAAAAAATGTATCGACCACCTTTCAAAACTGGTAGAATATACCAACCGCCTAAAGCTCAACACTGACAAAATGGAATTTCTTAATCAATAGAACTCTGTCTAGACTCATTCCCGGTAACAACAGTCACCTGACCATTGGCCCCAACCACATTAGTTCATCTTCAACTGTTAAAACATTTGGAATTACAATATACGGTTTTTTGCGTTTAGCTCAACACATCCACTGTATTTGTTGTACTAAATTTCCTTTTCTTCGTAAACTTAGTCGAATCTGCCGATATTTGAGTGAAAACGACACTAAACCCATCATGAGTACTTTGGTATTCTTTAAGATGGATTATTGTAATACTATATTCAGTACATACACCGTACCTGCAATTATTACACTTCCATCTATTTCAAAATGCTTGCATGGTTAAATGGCTTCCTAAATTCATAACAGAAATCTCCGAAGTTCTTTCTAAGCTTCACTGGTTTGCTATCCTAAACCGTATCATATAACGTTGTTGCATAATTCACTATTGTTTTTGTGGTCATGACACATGACGGATCCGATTTATGCAAGGAACCTTCTTGTTTGCTGCACCCCAGTCCTCTGGAACAAATGCCTAATTAATATTCTTGTATTCAATAAACTTTGAACAAACGAATTATTTTCATAATTTTCTCCTTTCCTGCTCTTACATGTTATCAACCTTTATTTTTTTTACTGTTTTTACTATTTTTATTGTTTACTGTTTTTATGACTTTGGATTTATTTTTAGTCATTAAATTTCATAATACAATTAATTAGTAATCTCTAATCGGCGCATTCAAATTTGAAAACGATTTTATCGTATCTGATTTTAATATTTAAATATCAGTAATTTAATTATTCTGTTTGTTTGTCTGTCTGTTTGTACATATTGTTTAGCTATAATAAAATAATTTTACTTAATTGTGAGTTAAGTGGAAGTTTCTTTAAGAATAATTCCTAGACGTCACTTTCATTAGGGAAGTTTCATATATTATTATTCAAATCGACTGCTTTATTCATCTAGTTAACTGATAGTGTTGTTTTTTGAAAAATCAATTTCTACCAACGTTTGTTTAAAACATGTTTAAACAATAAAAGAATAATTTTGTAATCAAATGTTTAATTTTTATTACAATATATATTAAATGGCACTGTGTTTAATTTTTAAGCACATATGTAACATTTTTGTGATTTAATTATATTAATAATATTATAATAAATGATGGTCAATTTTCATCCGTTATATAGAAATTCACCTATTTTTCCGTTAATTAAAATGAGATCTTAATTTTTATGAATAAAATATGGTACAGGGAAATATTTACCTTTTGGTTATTATTATTATAGCATATGGCAAATATGCTATTCACACTGGAAATATTCACACATATTCACACTGGAAATATGTTATTGATACACATGGAATGTTTAGTTAGACGAATGTAGCGACCTTCTCTTGTTTGTGACTTGTAATGTATTGTAAGGACATTATCGTTTATATAAGTTGATTTGGTACGACCTTTATTAGTTACTTACTATATTTTTTGATTACACTCATTTCCAAAATCTCTAGTAGCCTACTATCGACTCTCCTTCCCCATAGACAACGTAAGTATGCTCTGGATATTTTGTTTTATAAACATCCAGCTGGTTTAAACACGTCTCTGGCTTTAATGCATATGCTGACCCTGTGTGCTTGTATTCCGCTTCCGACAGACCAAGGAACTCGAAGTGTGCGAGGTTTGCGGCTCCTTCCGAATCAAGAACGACGCTCCACAGCGCATTGAGGAGCACCTGCAGGGCAAGATGCATCTAGGCTACGCTCGTATCCGGGCATACGTCGAGGACTGGGAGAAGAATCTGAGTCTCGCTACCTACCGGTGCCATCCCGACAGTTCCGCACCCCGTCATAGCCGGGAGAGACGATCCATGGAGTTTGTTGGCTTCAAGCGGGCTAACAGTTATGAGAGGTGAGAAGAGGCGGTACTATTTACACTGCGCTGCAATAATTACATTTTTAGTGAGATTGCTTTAAATTGTTGTTACTGCGTACTTATTGAAATAGTATAAATTTATGTTTTTGTTATTGCAATATTGAGTGTTAGTTTTACCTATTATTCCTGGAGGCCTCCTTTTTCTTCTAATTGTAAATATGTTACGGAGGATCTTCTAGTTATTTATCGAATAATTACTATTTAATGAGGCTCTTTTGAGATTTTGTATTAAATTGATCTCCTTATGACTGAACCCGCCAACACTTACCGATTCCTCCCTTTACTTAAAAAAATAAATAGCATAACATTTACTATGAAAAACCAATAAGAAGTGACAAGGGCAGAATGCAGACTGAATTAGGCTGTTGATTGGTGTAACGTACTTCCCACTTTCCATAGAATAACACTAAACACTTTCTCAACCTAGAAGTGTTAAATGTTCACATTTAGAGTGCAATTAATTTGTAATTTTAACATTGTATTATTGTACATTTTCTTGATATTTAAACTCTTCTCAAACTATTGATATTATTACTTTTATTAATGAATAGTTTGATAAATTGAAATTTGAGAAAGCCAAAGCAACAATGTTGCAACTTGTAAACTTTTTATTTAATATAAACTGGTGTATGGATGAGTCATGGGGGATCGATAGAATACAAGTTTCCTTTACTACTAATAATGTCAATTATTACTTTTACATTCAACTAAAATAATAATGTTATAGAACTGCTAAGAGTGTTTAATCGATCTTCCTGGAATTCACAGTCGTTGCCTATCGTAAATAAGGGCAGTTCACATGCAGTCATATTTTTTATCCCAGTGTTGTTGATCAAGATACGATTTTGGATAGAAGTAAAACAATGTTTTTCAGAAAAATTCTTCATACGCTACCAATTTTGTTATTTGATATACTTAACGAAATTAGAGGTAATTAATTCAAATAGAACATAATATTTTATCTATTCTTTGGTCAGATCTTGATCGGGTAAATTTTCATCATATCAAACATCTTCAATCCTCCTACAGACGCACGAATGCCCGAAAGTGTACGATTTAAAAAAATGTTATGATCGGTTAAATAGGCTGCAGCCTGGAAAAAACCATGTTTTATGCCCGAAATTTTTTGTTATTTTAGAGTGTTCATTTTAGTATTGAGGCTGCTACGATAACCCGGTAAAACTACTAACAATGTTTGTTACAAAACAAGAAGATGAAAAGAAAAGAACTGGAGAAGACTATCAGTGTCAATGTAAAAGCAGCTAATCAAAGTAAATTGATGAAGACACTGTTTCAGTCATCCCAGGAAGCTGAGGTGGAGATTGTCAATAAAATGGAGGAAAAACAGAAAATAGTACAATTGTTAGAAGACCTGAATAAAAAAGCTAAAGAAATCAGGGGAAGACATCGAAAACTTATAAAAGAAGAGACTCTGTGAAGCGGCCAAAATTACAAACAATGTTATGAATGTGAATGAAATTGTTGCCAATGTGGAGGGTCACCTGCTAAATATTAAAGAGAAATTTTGTCTTTTTCTATCCACTTTACTGGTGACTTTTCAAATATTGATCTATTTGACATTTACATGCCTGGTCCTCATTATTATATTTTACTGCATTATACTTTCCAAAAGCTTCTTAGCATTGTTACATTTATTATTACCATACATAGTTTTTTTATATGATATTACATACAGTGTTTTAACAACACAATAAAAATATTAAATATTTTTAATGCTTGCCTTAATTTGTTTATATATTTTTAAAATATCCGATTTTTTTGTCAGTGTCCGAAAAATTAAGAATATGTATGTAAAGTGATCTTATTAAGAATAAGTCTTTGTATTTTACAACCAATTTCATTTAAATTAGGTTTGCTTATTCAAAAAGTGTTAACTGATTTATCTACACATTTTATATTAATTAACTGATCACATCATTTTGATTAAATTTTTATTTGATCAAAATATTAGAACTGATTTTTCAAAATTATATATATTTAAAATTTAGTAAATTTTGTCCCGTAAGATAGTTTATGTAAAATTTTGCGTAGAAACCACTTTCCTGCCTAGTTTATGTTACAATTTTATCGCATCATATTAAAAACGTTTTTCTCCAAATGAACCTTATGGGACTTTTGTCGTTTTCAACTAACAGCGTTTTTTTCCATGTATAATACGTAGTTTATTATACTATTGTTGACTTCTTTTTACGCTAAACACAGCCATTATGACTGCAGGGAATTTTAAGAAAAGTTATTGAAAAAAACTGGCGTGTGTTTTGGAGCGACTTCTTTTTTGGAAGAACTGTCATGTGAACAACAAAGTATATTTTTCAAATAATGCCAAATATTTGATGTGGCATTAGCAGAAAAGATTCGTGAAAGATCACCCCTAAAATACCAATTTGTTTGAGATTATTCTTGCCTTTCACCTATTTTGTTGAAGAGTAAAATGTCTGCTGCCAAACAAGGATGTATGGACTGCTTACAACTCTGGTAGAGAAGAGGCAAATAACGCCAGAAACAGCGGACAAGGCTAAAGAAATCTTCTTTGAATTGTGCACAGATGAAACCATGAAAGAACGGTTTAAAGGGTATTCAATGAATGGTGATCGATTGATTCATTCTACTCAGAAATCATTGTTCACTCTGCTAAATACAAGGAGCTATGGATTGCTGCTAAAATAATACTAATATTGTTCTACGGTAACGCTATAATGGAAAGCGCGACTTTTCCGTTAATGAAAGCGTGCTTGTGGAAAGTTTGAAAGAAACTTCCCTAATTTCTCAGCAAATGGTTTATGACAGTATGAAGTCTTTCCCTGGTCCTCTTCATGTCCAAATTAGGTCCGTTTTGATGCAATTTGCTCGATCCGCTAGACTCAAATATCACACTGCTTTGGAAATTAACCGTGGCGTTCTACAGATGCAGCTGCAGCCTTCGAACAACGAAGCGCGAGGTTAACGAACTACGTCGTGCCAAACGACTGTCTCTAAAAGCACAATATAGAAGCAGCTGATCACCTTATGGTTCAGCAGATGAGTGAAGTAAGAAAGACATTGAGTTGAAGAAGAAAATTTACATATTTTTTCTAATTATACTCATAATTAATAGTTAGAACTTAACTTTTATGTTGTCTGTGTTACTGTAATGTATGTTTCTACGTAACTCAATCTCTTTATAATACATATTTATTTAATAAATATCAATTATTATATTAATTTTTTTTTTTTTATTGATGTGTTTATGTTTTCCACTAATAGATATTTGAAGTCATTGTTGTTTATTTGACCTAACATACTAGTAAAATATTGAAAATTATAAACCGGGAAAGTGACAATTATTAGTCTGGAAGGAGGGAAATTCGATTGTGATAATATCGCGGACACCCTGCATATACATAGTTAATATGCCGATATCAACCAAATTGGGTTGTGTCTTATTATTTGTTGTAGTTCCAGAGTTAAAAGTATTTTTTTACTATTGCTGTTTGCCTATTTACTTTTCTTTCTTTATTTCTATACTGCAACAATTCTACTTTGTAAATCACTTGTATCAGTTGTCACCATTGTCTTCCCCTTTTTTCCCCTTCATTGAACAGCTAGAACTCATTTGACATCAGTCACATGAGACAAGGTACCACCTTATTCTACACTATGCATCATCATCATATACTACCTTGAAAATAGTTAATGATCACTATTAGTTTTAACTTTTAGATAATTAATAAAATGTAATTTTTTAAACGTGAATCAATTTGTACTGATTATATGCCTAACAAAAAAATAATGTTTGTATTGTTTTTACTAGGTATTCTATTATCATAATGCTTAGCATTGTCCAAGCGTATAATATACGCTTATAATAATACTATAATAATATTATATTATAATACTGTGCCATGTTTTGTCTGTGGGTTGCATGAGTGCGTACATCTCTTTATTTTATAATCTGCATTCTCGACTATACAACTAGCGCTAAATATTTGGTTATCTGTCGTGAAATATCATAACGTTGCAAAAACTTTTACTTGTTTACTGTTTTATTTTCATATCTTGTTTAACATAATTATTTGTAGTATTTGAAGTTGTTTATTTTTGGATAGATGTACATGGTTTTGTAAATCCTTCTCTGAACTGAATTAATAAAGGGGTCGAACATCAGAACAAGAAAGGCCTACAGCAGGTGTAATATTAGTATATGAATTTGTTTATCTAAATAATATTTTCGAAGCACATTTCATTTATATAGTTTACTAGTTTATTATGACTAATTTGGACACTATTTTTGGTTAGTTTTATTATCATAACATATTTAATCCTGTACATTTAATACACATAATATACAGATATAATATCTAGATTAACAAATACGCTGATCTTAACCATTTTATAATTTTATCCGCTTTTCAGTTGAAGAATTGTGTTTCAGGTATCAAACTAAATTCTAATAATTAATATGCACTGTTTGGATTTCTCTGTTTTCGATATATTTCCGGAAATCTTTCAACGTTACATATTGATAGTTCTAATTATGCTTTATTTTAGATTCGATAAATTTCTGTATGCTAATGATAATTCTCTAAACTATTGACATTTATTATTGTTAATGAATGACCTAATTCTGTAGGAATATGTTTATTAATTCATTAATAAATATGTCAATTTTATTTACGGAAGATCTGCAGTGTCTTTCTTACTTATAAAAATTAGTTTATTTATTTCAGTAAAGTGGAAATTTTTAACAAGATTTGCATGAAAATCATTTTTTTTAATCAATTATAATTACTTTAGGTTTTTGTAGTTAATCTGTAAAATGTTATGGATGTATCTTGTTTTGCTTTTTTCTAGTTTAGTCATCTTTATTGCATTGTTTCATTTCGAATTAAATTATATAAATTGTTGCAATATTTCAGATGTGAAATAAATACAATCAGGTAATTTTCAATGCTATCAGCTAGCTGTCTTAGGATGATTAGTTGTATTGCTTCTTTTCATTATGCTGCGTGCTGGTTTATGCCTATTTACCTTGACTTTGATTTTTTTGGTGTTTTAATTTTCAATTAAGGTGTCATTAACAGCTATTGTGTAATTGTCTTTCATGTCTATTTTTCACACCTTCCTACACTTTGAACAATTTGCGGGTTAATTAAACAATATTAACAAAACTATTTTTAATTATTTTAATATGATATTATTCTTAAATGCTAATTATATTTATGTTGGTTAAAATGGAGGTTGGAAATTTGGAATTAAATTTGACGATTGGAAAATAATTTGCCTTTATAGTTATCTATTGTGTTATAGATTAATTAGAACTTAGATTAATTTTTGAACTTCTAAAACTATTGCATTTATTTCTACTAACCTTCAGTGCATTTGTAATTACTAGTTTAACACTAAACACGCATAGAACTGATGGTTTATTAATTATGTGGTTCAATAACTCAGTATATTTATTATCAAGAAAACATACGTCCTTCTAATTACATAAAAATCTTGCTTTATTTGTCCTACTTTTAAATCTTTAGAAGTGTTTAAAAAATAATCTGACTGTACCATCGCTCCAAATAATAATCTGAACAGATTTTGTTATTACATTCTTATTTAACATGTTTTTTATTGTCGTATGTGTAGATAGTTTCATCTGTGAGCACAATTTTCATTTTAGCTGATAACAAAGATTGAATATTAATGTAATCAATTACCATTACCTTGTTATTTAAAAAAATACTTACTAAACATGATAATTTAAAGGATGCAAATATATAGCGAGTATTGAATATAGCTGTAACATCAACTTGGTATGCATATTAGAGGATTATCTGCTCAATGTTGACCCACCTATTTAACTGGGACATTGATCATATTCCTTTTTGCCCTGTCTTCATGAATACCCACCCTAATAACGAGAGAAAACATAGCAGTCAAATGCCCGCATTTCAATTCCAGCGTGGGTTGGTAAAGAGTGTAAATATGTGCCTGTGTTCAAACTTTTCATTTCTATTTTGCTATTTCAACCGTGAGCAATACGCAGGTGAATAATTTTGAAAAATCATGGTAAAAAGATTACTGAAGAATATAAAAACTTTGTTGAAATTAGGTTTCTATAAATTTGTCATTTTTTACAATTTTCAATCAACATTAAACTTTATATACTCAGTTTCTGGATAATAACACATATCCTCTGCATTTACAATGTTATGTTATGGTACGTATAGTAATTAGGTTTTAAAATATATAATTAATTAAATTTAGTAGTAGAACACTTAACCCTTCGTAAGTGAAGGGGGGTATGCCAATTTTTTTTCAAAGAAATTAAGTTTTTGATTGAACTATAAAACGTACGACCCTGATTTTTTAATCAGTGAATAAAATACTTTTATCTAACTAAAAAATATAACGAAAACAATTTCGAATATTTTTACATACCAGAAAAAATGGTGTTATTATTGATCTATTTTATGCCACCCCCCTTGGTATTCATACTTGCCGAAGATGTTACGAGCTAAAACTTGCTACATTAATAGAAAGAAAAATACACATATTACTTAAATAATAAAATTGTTTATTTAAATAACCAGCAATTTAAAATAATACTTAATTAGCAGTTATACTACTTATACAGTACGCGAATTTAAGTTTGCATAATTTATAAAATAATAGTAAAAATAATGTTAATCCACAAAAGTATTTATTATACAATAATAATTCCATTGTTAGTGATAATATTATGTA
>JAUZND010072424.1:0-16897 GCA_034780555.1 Coelogynopora nodosa
GGGGGGGAAGGGGTTGGAGGACTTTTGATTATTTAAAAAAATGGCAAAACTTACTAAAATTTCTCACATGCTATTTTTTTTAAATCACCAAAAGAAAAACTATAATATTCCATATTAATAATACTTAAATAAAACTAATAAATGAATTGCGAAAGCATACTTTTATTCAAAATTTAATTTATATAATGTGTAACTTAAGTATTATCATGCTAAGACACTTTACATTTATGATTGAACTAATAATTAAATTTTAATGCTTTTTGCTCATTTAGAATAAATAATTTTAAAGAAATAGAATTATTAAATTCTAAGTTTTAATTATGATTGATTTCATAAAAATTATTTTCATTGATTAGCTAGTTAATTAATAATTAAGTTACTAATTATATAATTATTTATTTAGTTAAAATAAATAATTCGTAACTTCATGTGTATTTTTAAAAAATAGAAATTTGCAGTACTTAAATACAATTAATAAGAAAAATTTGGTTAAAAATGTTTGCGCCATGAATTACATAGATTCAACTTTTATTGATAAAAGCCATTAAGGTATAAACAGGTTGTCGATCCTGATACATAAAACAATTACCTTTAAAATTAGTTTAATAACTGTTAGATATACATACACATAATGCAAAGAAAGAGTATAATAAGTTTTAGAAAAACACACTAAATGGATTTATCCGTAATATTTACAAAACTAATATGGCGGACGGTGCCAACACAAATAATGTTAATATTCGTATAATGTTTATGGAACTCTTTATCTGGTTTGTATAGAATACTCCAGGTAAATTAAAACATGGACATGTTGGACAAATTAGAAGAAATCAAAGACTTGACAAGTGTTGCAAGATATTGGTAAGACATCTTCTAAGAAAGATCCTACCATGATGTTTATGTTTTACCAAGATCCTCTACCAATAATTAAAAAATTAACATTGATTTTGAGAAACAAATAATAGATCTCAAGAACTAAAAAAAATAGATCTTAAGAAAAAAATCAAATTAACTTAAATAAATAAACTGTATATTCGAAATGCATAATATTCCGAAATAATATTTATTTCGATCTGATGAAATGTTGAACTGTTGAAATGCTTAAGCTAACAAATTACAAATATTAATTAATTAATTAATTAATTAATAAATTACACTTGATCTAAACAAATATATTAGCGCTAACAGACTAAGTAACAGGCCGATAACGTAGAATGTGGCTGAGAAGGTATAACAATTTTTTTTATTCGGAACATGTTTATTATTTACCAATATTGATTTAAAAAAAAGTTTTTACACATAAAATATTGTATATATATATTCAATTAATTTACTATCGATACGTTAGGTTTCAGAATTTTTTTAAAATTGTAACTAATATATTGTTTAATTTTGATAAAATCTAAAATTATCTAACTAAGAACATATTATAAATGTCCTATTGATAAATTATCGAAAAATCTTTAAATTTTGCTAAAATATTTCCAAATAAACATTAAAAATCGTATTATGTTCCTGTTAATTTCATTTTAGAGGCATTCAACAACATTTATATTATATATTATATGAGATCATTGATTGAACTTTTCAAGAATCATTGAAAGTTATGCATGTACAATTATCTTTTTGAAGATATGATGTTTTATTAATACATCCAATGTATATTTTTATACATCCAATGTATCTTTTTGAAGATATGATGTTTTATTAATATATCCAATGTACATCCAATAATACCAATACATCCAATAAAAACATTCAATTGAACTGATGTCTGCAAACCATATCAGGTTCGATTGTTCGAAACTGACTACGTGTAGCTTCCTTTCCTTTTAGAATAGCTAATTGTTAACACAACAAATAGATAAGACAGAGCATTTACAAATGAACGCATTCTTAATATTAAAGAAAAATGATTAAACTATATAAACAATTGAATTTATTGATTTTCTAAAATGTATTGTACAGCACAATTTATAGGCTTGGAAAATGTGAGTATTTTAAACTCGTGGCCTCGTGGACGGTGTTGACTTTGTCAACTATACCCCCTCGGCAATGGTACGTTCCAAATTGGTTCCAAAAGGTTCCAAACATTCCAAAAAAATTAAATAAAAAATCGTTACAAATATAGTATAAAAATATTTCCTTGAATAAAATATATAATTTTGTTTAATTATATCCAAAAATGATATACATCTTTTATCATTATTGAGTATAATACGGTACGTATTATTTATATATATATAGGCCTATATATAGTTTATAGTTTATGGTATATAAGCTATACTATACTATAGTATACTATATATTATAACATACAATTGTAATTTGTTACTTCTAAAAGAATTATATAAAATGATTGATATTAGAGAGTACAAAAAACAGATAGATATTTCAATATTAAATTCCTATATAGGCCTATACTAATAGTATAATATTATCCGTTTATAATATCAAACAATTTTTAGGGCTCAATGAGTAATGTGTTGGGTTTCATAATATTTTCTAATAATAATCAAATAAAGCAAAATATTACGCAAAATTCACTATCATATACCAACAAACAAAAGTGAAAAATTAAAACGTACCGAATAGCACTGGGATCTTTATCTGAATTACAAATTTTAATTTTTTCCATCATCTCCTTCAGTTCATAGAGGTTCCTATTTATCCGAGCAAGTTTTTGATTGGTTTCCCGGTTCACCTGCTGTATCTGACGAATATATTGTTTTTCTGTCGCATTCATTCTCTGTGACATGATCATCGACGTCCTGTTGGTAGCTGCGGCATTTGCCATAGTACGTTCTCGATTCCGAATCTGATTCGAATTTATAAAGAAGTTATAGCAAATTCACGTATTCCCCGCAGATTTTTACTTCTAATGCAATGATCTGTTTATAGCTCTTTATAGTTGTTTATGAGCTGTTTATAACAAATTCAAAATTGGAGTGGCTGTTGTTTAGTCGTCAATGACAGCTTGTCTCGTTATGTATTCACGACGCTGTCTGAGTGGTCGTTTGGCTTTTCTAACTGAAAGACAATAGGCTACGCCAGAATAGCGTCTTTTATTTTTTACGAAAGCCTTAGAGGACAGAATGACAGATCTGGGGGTATGGGACGTCAGCACCGCTCCTATATAATGTACCAGGTAGCGCGATTACAGAATTGCATTGCTAGGTAGCTGATGTGCACCTATTGGCTTATTCAGTTTTGTGCAGAACAGGCAAACATTGATATCTCTCTCTTTATACGACATAATGGCTGTTGCTGCATGATTAAGTTTTAATAGATTGATAAATTGAATATAATTAATCAGCATAATCAATGAGAAACTCGATCAACTTTTTTTCCAAAGATAAGAATACAAGAAAGCTATGTAGCCTACAGAATGATACAAAAAAACTAATTTAAGTTTCTGTATTGCCAAAAATAATACAAGTGTAAAAATACTAAAATAACTAAAATAAAATAACAACAAAATAAAACAGCTCCGAATTTGTTGTCACTAATTTAGTCTAAACAACTTAATTACAAATCTAAACAACAAATTAATGGGTGAAGTATTTTGTCAAAAATCTTCACTGAATAAAATAGTGATACCAATATTTAAAAAAAAATTGATTATACATAATATTTTATATATTTTATTTTAATTACACACACACCTACACACCCATACACACAATACTTTTTTATATCAAATAATATATCAGATCTACCGTATTATATCAAAACATAGATACACGTCTGTGTAAATTCATATCTTTGTCAAAGAAAATAGTTATGTGCTGTGACTAGCGAGGGGTAAGAGAGCTCGACATGAGTATAGCGAAGAAGTGATCTTGAAGTCAATACAAATTTTGGAAAATGACATTGTGAGCAAGTAGCACAGTGTCAATAATCAAATTATATGTTGAAAATGTAAAATTTCTTCAATAGAAAATGAATTTGTGAGCGTCCACTTTGTATCGCTCCTACGATAGTACCCTAGACGATGCTGTTAGTGAGTCTCCCTTAGTTTCTTGTAATGTTTCAGAACCATCGTATACTCCTTTTCCTTATTGTGGTAATTATATCTTTTATTTCGACTTGATTTATTCGAAAATAGACACATTAATGCGATACTCAGTATAACATACCTGTAGGATTCTTCTATAAAATCTCATCACAAATGCGAGTTCAGTTTTTTTCAATGGCTGTTGATTGTGTCCTTACTTCATAACCATAAGTTAGTGTAAAAATAGTGATGTCTTGTATAGCTGCTAAAGTTTGGTTGCGAAAGTGATTCCTTTGTCTTTCCCGAAAGTATTGAGCTTGCCTTGGGCGGCCGTTAATATTTATTTGGAATAACTTTGTCATTGAATAATGCCGTAACGTGAATAACATCGTCATTGAATAGCGCCGTCCCTGAAAAACAGTGATTGAAAAATACAATCCCGAATAACGCCGTCCAATGTTTTGAATGGGTCAGAATAACGCGTCTCATATTTTAGCACAGTCGGAAAAACGCTGTGACTTACTTTTTCGAAAACCACGAATAACGCAGTAAATATTATTCTTTTTACAGTCATTGTTATTCAGTGACGGCGTTATTCAGTTTCGTTAAACTTTATTGACAACGTTATTCTGTGACGGCATTTATTATTCAGCCCTGTCGATATAAGTGTCGTCGTTATTCTTACTATGAGACGGCGCTATTCCGACCATGGCAGACCAAAAAATGAGATAGAGAATTTAACGTTTCATTGTTATTCAGTAACGGCGTTATTCCGGTGACCCTCTTCTACTTTTTTCACGTTCAGATCTTCCATTGCTTGTTATTGCTGTGCCTAAGTATTTAAAAGATACACGGTTTCTAGTTGTTTGTAATTAATTTCGATATTGTAACAGTACTAGCAGTGTGCTATTCAATTATATCTTAAACTCTAATAATTCTATCTATTTTCATTCTGCGCAGATAATTCATAAATGCAAAAATAATTAATTTCGCCATATTATCGAAAACATATGCATCGAAAAATTCGTGACTTCAGAGAAATTTTATTAATTTCTCTATATTTATTATTAAAAGCTCTATCTTTAAGCTGGATTAGTCGAGTCGTTTTTAAACACCTGGATGATATGTTCTTTACCTCACTCTATCCGCTTTTAATAAAGCTGACACTAATCATGTACTAACTTTAGATATACTTACTTCCCCGTCAATAGCCACATAACGAGATGTGTACATAACTCCATTAAAGAATCCAATTTCTATCAATCTTTTCGGTCGCGTATTCCCCCCCTTCCTCCTGTAATCTATACTAATGGTTATTATTATGTAATTTGTGTATACATTTGTGTTGTGTCTCTCTAATATATTTGGAACTTATATTAATGTTCTCTTTTTGTCTAACATGACTGTGATTATTAAGGTAGACTGAAAGCTCATGAAAAAATATTTAAAAATAAATTTGTTTATATTGTGGTAACTTTTTCATAATTTAAAACTTTAACTAATAATCTTGTCATCTCATCAGAAAAAAAGTATATTCTGAATAAAATTATTTGAATGTTCTAAACAGTCAATACACTTTTTGTTAAAGAAATATACAAGAGAAGAGTAAATATTTACATGTGAGTCTAAATAAAATCACGAAAAACTTCAAAAAACGTTTAAGGGTTTATAAATTATACATATAGGCACACATTCATTTTATGTTAATACGTGATACATATATATATATATACAATATTTACTGTAGTGCTAGGGTGTATTATTGTACCTCGAATATGCATCTCGAATGAAAAGTTTTCTATTAGGTTAAGTATGAGAAGTTATTAATTGACTGATTTTACAAACAATTTTTAAAAACTATAATTTAGCTATAACATGTTTCGTAATGTAACATGTTGCGGAAATTTGTTTCATGAAACATATTTAGTAATTTTTCAGAAATTCAGTAAATGTTTTTGCAGTGCACATATAAAAACAAAAGATGTTCCGAGTGAAAACTATATACGTCTCGAATGAGAGTAAACTTATTTGACAAAAAAATTTTGTTTACAAAGTTTACAAACATTTTTAAGCAACATTTTATTCATAAATTTTCAAATTTTAACCTAATTTTTAAGTATAGGTTTCAAATTTAACGAGCCATAACGAGCGAAATTTAATTATTATAAAATTCTAAAATAGTTTAAGTTGCGAATACATTCTATGCATATTCTATACATTCTAAAATACTGATTCTAATTTGTAGTAATAGAAAGCTCAGCATAATCACACTTATGACTAATGCATAGCTTCATCCAATCTTATTTACAAAATGATTTTTTCAAAAATATTCAAATAAATAGTATATTTCATTATTAACTTTTTATAGTAGTTTAAACATTTATTAGTATTATCTTTGATATGTCTTCCTATAGTCTCATTCAATAATCACAGATACAAAATTCGCAACAAATGATTTGCGAATCAGGTATCAGGATTGTATTCGTCTTCTGAATTCTTGTCTGTTATTTCATTAGTATTACTAACTTAATTTAATTTGAGCTAATATAGTATTTTTAGATTTACTTAAGGGTATAAATATTTCATTTATTTTATCATAAGTGTATGAAGGCTGTAGGAAATACCATATTTTAACTGTTGGATAAGACTTAAAATATATTCATTGTAATTTAAAGTAACATCAGATCCTATTATTAGTTTTTAAAAAATAGGTCTTAAAATGTGATATATCAAATCTCAATTATTATTTTATATTTATTTATACTACTAATAAAAATGAGAGTAATAAAGTAAAGAATAGTGTATATATACATTAGTTTGTTTCCTTTATAAAACCAGACAAAATCAATTACAGATTATAATATCAAATTATATTAATATAAATAAAATAAAATAAAATTTACTTAGAATTCTTTACTGAGGGGTGTCATAAGGCTACCTAAACTCAAATTTAGTTCTATTCCACAAAGGATATATGCGAAAAGCGTGTCAGTCTCAGTCATAGATATTTTATTTTATAGTTTATTAAAATAAATATAATATCTATAGTTTCAACACCAAGGCCTCTTTCTCTTTTAAATACAGCTACGTCAAAATTGACCTATAATATAATATTCAGCAAAAAACAACATTACAATTTTTTATTAGCCTCTTTTGGAGATTTTTGTAGCTGAAGTTGTCAATTGGAAATATTATATTTTAGGGGTGGTGGTAACTTTTAATTTTGTACACTATTAAAGTTTAACAATGGATAAAGACAACAATAATAAATATTTTAAACTATTGAACTATTTTTAATTTCAAATGTGAATTTAAGCTAAATTTTGGTTATATATTTTTTCTCCCTTATAGTAATTATTTAAGTTGTCATTATTGACATTAATTTGTTAACATATAATAATATATTCTGATATGAATTTCTATATATATATTAAGAAAATAGAGAAATGATATAATAGTTACCAAAGTATATTAATATCAATAAAATAAAACTGGTATGACGATTTTTTCGGTTTGTCTTTTCTACTGTTAAATATGTTTTAATAATGTAAATGATTCTAAACACGAAAATATATTAATAAAATATAAACTACCCCAACATGATCTAAATAAAAACCATAAATCGCAGAGACTCAAAATCTAAACTATAAACCAATCCATATTTCTGCTTATATTATTCCCAATGGAAACATGAATTGTGAACTGATAAAATCAATAACTAATATGAAGTGATCGGTAAAATACTTTTTGTTTGTACAATATTGTTATTTGTAATATAAACAAATAAATTGGTGTTCATAATTGTAGCACTGGGTATAGAAATGAGTAAAAGTGTTTAAGCTACTATGATTTTCTTTATTCAGAAAACTTGAGTGTAATTTTTTAAAGCATCATCTGTTATATGTTTTACGACACTTGATTAGTAAATTAAACATAAATGGATATTAATTCATATCATCGTGATAGAAACTATATGTGTATAGATAAAATTCAGTGCTTATTATTTTTTTCAGATAAAAGATTTTCAGTTTTCTTCATGTGTTAATTGTAATAAATTTAAAAATCAATTAATTCCATTTATATTATTCCATTTATATTAATAAAAATTAAATTTTGAAATATGTTAAACACTCTATTTAGTTATCTTATACAAAAAATGTTCAGTATAGTAGGCAATGTAACATATATTAGATTTTTAACATTTAATTATTTTTAGGTATAATATATTTTTTATAATACAAATCGCTTAGCGTCTTAACTATACATACCTAATTGCTTTCGGCTGATAGAAAAAAATGTCAAAATTTTCGTGAAAGTAACTCATTAAAATAAAAGAAAAATCGATTTGACAAAAGTGGCGGCTGCCTTTTATAAGCTCACAGAATTGTAAGACAAATATTAAGTATAGATATGCTTATTGTTTACAAGTCAAAAACCGTCTAGTAAACTAAGCCAAAAAAATAGTTAACGTGAATGACAATTTTAAAAGGATTTATTTTTAGATCATTTTTATTATTAATTCTTAACTATATGTACTTGTTTTGATACTATAATTGAGCCAATTCAGGAACAGAAAATATCGAACTGGAAGTAACTCCTCAACTTACGTAAAATTTTTTGTTTTATCTTGATCGGTATATAAAATTAGAATGCGTAAGTTATCATAGGTGAACTTTCGGATATTGGCCACTTAAATCCATGGGAGCGGAACACTCTCGAGAGGGTCCCGCAAAGCGACTATCTTCAATTGACGAGAGAAGCGCTTGTGCCAGGATCATAGATATGGAACATGCTGCGAAGAATCTAGCCAGTAACACCACTTGAATTGAATGACGATCTCCTTGATAGCTGGAGGATCCTTGATATATTTTTGTGAATTAGATTAAACATCTAGTATACATGCGAGATTTTTTGTTAATGAAAAAGTGGTTGTATTGTTTTTAGAGAGCGATATATTTGTAGAGAAAGAGGGATGAAGTGAAGAGAAACATATAGATGCAACTAAGAGGGAGAGAGAGTTAGATAGAGCGTGGTTTGGGGAGATTTATGCAATATGAGCCAAGTAAACTTGTAGTTGACTATATGCAATTTACTTGCTCATGTACGATAAAGTACACTATGAAAATTATGAAAACAGAATATTATCTAAGAAGGTTTCTGTAATTATTTATTGATACAAATAATTACAAACGGTCTAGCAAATGTATAATCGATGAACATATCAAATAAACTGAATGAAATAACCCCTCTATGAAAATATTTCAAAGCCAAATTATTTATACAATTTCTAAATAGTCCTTGCAAAATGTGTGTGATAACAGGGCTGTAGTTAACTTATTTTGATTGGGGGGGGGGGGCAAACTAATTTAGGGCCCCCAAAATTGAGTGAATTTAGCTTGTTTAAAAAATTTTAGTTTGACATTATAGATGTGTGTGTGAAGACGTTTCCACTGCACCATTCAATTTACGAGGTAGTCTACTCCTAGCGTTTTTTTTCAATGTTGTTTTGTCAAGCGTAATAAGCTATCCACATAGTACATACGCAGTGAAGGGGGTCAAGCAAAAAGCATACCTATGCCATAATAATATACCTATACCTATATACCTAATTATACCTACAATAATATATGCTATATTATTGTTATACAAAATAGTTGCATCAAAAGCGCATAGATACACGAAGAAATATTGGAATACATCAAATATAACTTATATTAGACATTTATAATTGCGTGTTTATAAAAGGCTCATAGCAATTCTAGTAATTGAAATAATATATAAATGTAGTATGGATAAATCAATATTTTACAATAGAATGCATAAGTGTAATCATATACATTATAATCATACAAATAATAGAGTTTTACTGTAATATGTGTGCAAATCTCGATACAATATGGTTAATATAATAGAGACACACTTAAAGATATGTGCAAAAGTTGATACATGATTGAAGCTCGATACGTTCAAGCACAGGTAATAGTTCACTGCAAAGATTAGACGATTATTTGTAGTGCTGATAAAAAGTAATGTAAGATCTGCCTCCAGTTCGACTTCATCTTATAAATATCAGTTGCTTTTGGAATATATGTGGTTCCTCTGTGTAGATGCAACATTGCCAGACCACTAAGTCGATCCTCTGTCATGGAAGACCGGGTCCACAGTTTTAAACGACGCAGAGCTAAAAACGACCTTTCACAAGACACGCTTCCAACATGAATTGTCAGAAATATAGTTAGAATCGAATGAATGGCTGGAAAACTTTGCTGGTCACATGCAGCTAAAGCAGCATTGGCTGAACATGGCTTATTCTGAGCAGCAGTAAACATGTTGGAACACCTGGTGATTTCTGCATCTAAATTGGTATTTATGATAAAATTCTTTGATGTACTCAATCTCGGTTTCATTCAATTCATGCAGCTGAGTTGGTACTAGATTTTCAGCAGCGATTACACCAGCATGTTTGACTGTAAAACTAGTATCTAGTTCCTGGACAACATGATCGATAAAAGGAAAATAAAGATTTATTTTGAAATACTCTTCTGTGTTTTGGTCGTGTCCTGCATTTGCTCTGTGACGCTTTTGTCCCGCTGTTCTGTGTTTCGACAAAGTAGGCCCTAACACCGGTAGAGGTTTCAAGAGCTTCTACTTTCCTCCACAGTTTATCCCAAGCAGAATCAGTTCGGACGTCTAGTATACATCGCTTGGCAAGTTTAACGTCTCTGCAAGCTTTGGCCAAGTTACAGTCTTTTGCTTGGAGATCCTTGGATACAGGTTCAAGAAAACTTAGTATTGATTGGGCTACATGCAACGCAACTATGAATTGGGAATCTTCGAGAAGTCGAACGAATGAACCAGCGGTACTTTTGGCATCTCCCGAACTAGCCTCGCAAATTTGGTCCATTGCCTGGATGGTTGTTTCATATTTTGCAATCAACGCAGATAGAGTAGTTACTCTGGCACTCCATCGGGTTAAACAAAATTTTGGAACAGAAACCATGTTGGATTCTTTCTTTATTTCTTGTTCTGCTTGACAAAATTCATCCTTCTCGTCTATGATTGAAGTAATGAGGAGCTCGTGACATTAGTTTTTTGCTATCGCCATGAATATTTCTTTCCTTTTGGCACTACCTCCCAGAAACCATGTCAGTTGTCCAACATTGTCAAACAAGTTTCTCATGGCTGGAACATTCTTACAACCAGCTCCAATAGATCAATTGAGCACATGGGATCGGCAGTGAACGTAAATGGCATTTGGGTATTCTTGAGCAAATTTTACTTTGTACACCATTTTTACTCGAACTCATTACCGCGGCGCCGTCATAGCTTTGACCAATCAATCCTGGCATATGTAAGCCCCATTGACGAAGAGCAGCCAATATAGCTCCTGAAATAGTTTGCGCATCCATTTTGTCCACCTTCACAAATCCCAAAAACTTTTCGCAAGTT
Source organism: Coelogynopora nodosa (assembly GCA_034780555.1). Classification (NCBI taxonomy): domain Eukaryota; kingdom Metazoa; phylum Platyhelminthes; order Proseriata; family Coelogynoporidae; genus Coelogynopora; species Coelogynopora nodosa. The sequence goes on from JAUZND010072424.1 coordinate 11,447, forward strand.
ACGAAAGATTTATCTACAAAACGTACATAATTATAAACTAATTTGCTCTGAGTTAGAAGAGTCCTGTGTCTCATCAGCTCCAATACTCGGGAATTGAAACCAGGATATTTGATCGAATACACTTTTCGCATACCGATATGATTTCATTCTGTATCATCGGTGATGTGTACATAGCATTTGCTGGTAAGTTTTCAAGGTGAACTTTTAAGTCATTGTCAAATTGGCTCTTCCAATATACAAAAAACATGAAATTTCCATCTTCACATTGTTTTTCTTTGTAATAATTTCCTCTAAATGCGATTCCCCTCTCGCCTAATGCAATGGTCACATCAATGATGGAAACAATGCCTTTCATAGTTTTCAATTATTTGTTTTTGTGATGTTGATCTAACTTTGAGCTTATGTCACAACCTGACTGGTGAGATTTTAAGAAAGAGATTGCCTGTTCTTCAGCCATTTTGTGAGATTCACTGTCGATGCGTTGATTCAAATAATTGCCTTTTCGTCCAGTCGCTTTTTTCCAGTTTTTGAACCCGTTATTAATGAAAGAGGAAATTTATTTATCCTGACAGCCTTTCCGTGCATCATTTTCAAAACACGAGCATCATATACAAAATATGCTGTCTTTTTCAACGCTGTACAGTATCACAAACCCGGTTTGCAATTTAGCCAACAGGGATTAAATTTTCGGCCTCTACTCAAGGGAAATTGGTCACTCGATTTATAATATACTACTGATCAAAGAATTTGCAGTTTTATACTGTTCGATGATTGCAGTTGACCCACATACTGTGCTTGATCACATTGGTGATTTTTAGTTTTCGCAGACACTAGAGTAGTAATAGTGGAGAGGGAGGGGCCCTGTGAAGCGTCATGTAGCTGCAGCGATGGAGAGCGAGGCTCCCTGTGAAGCTTCAGTAGATGCAGCGATTAGTCTAAATTAAAGCCTAAATTATGAAAATTAATTGTATTCGACTATTTTGTACACCTTTTCGATTGTGAATAAAAAAATTGTTTTAAATCTACAAATACGCGGAAATGAATGATAGTTTCACTTAAAGTTCGAAATAATTCTTTCGACTTTATAATAATTGTTACTATGTTATTTTTAGTTTCAAATAAAATAGACAGTTTAATAAAAATTCAAAACACAATTTTTTTTCATTATATAAACTTATGAATTTTGGTAGAAGGACATTTAAGTTGTATATATCAATTCAAGGCCGTCGCCAGGGGGGAGGGGGGGGGGGCGGGGGTTTCGAACGCCCCCATTTTTTGAATTTCCGCCCATTTTTGGTATTCGTGTTTTTCTATAGTATAAAGTATTATTTTTTTCTATGGCCTATTTTAATATGACATGTATAGATATTAAGTAAAATCTGAATATATAAGTATAAATCATTCGAGGGTAAATAAATGGCCTTTTCAGAAAATATTGCCTGATTATATATTATTATAATATCATTAGATAAGTTTTTGATATACATATTCTCATGAATATTAGTTACAATATGTGTTTATATGGGCCGTTTATATAAAGAATTGAAATTTATATAATTTTCTTTTTGGAGTGAATGTAATGGATACATTTACACAATTTATTTTTTGGTTTAAACCCTATACTGCTACTGGAGGCCTATAATAATACAGCTTGTATTATACAGCTCAAATTAATATATCTAAATTCTGCTTTGGGATTTCTTTTAATCATATTTTTAAAAGGAACAAACAAATTGGTTGCTATGTGACTTCATAAGTTGCTCTTTCTGCTTGCAACCATTATTTTCAGGATTTTTGATTAATTATAAATCACATTGTCATTGACATATTGTCATTGATATATATGCCATGGACATGATATAGACTAGAGGCAATTCATATAAATAGGTTTTTAACTATAGTAATTCTCTATAATTATAGTTTTTGTTATGCACATTATATACACTTTTTAATGTACAGTTTATTACATAATTCTTTTTATATTAATTATATAACTATATATTTTTTATTTCATTAGTTGCATTATTATTAATATTATTTATTACTATTAGTTAAAATTAGTATATATCACTTAATTTCATATTAATAATATATATTGCAATTAATCTGGCCCTGGACTCTAGACCCCCACTGAAAATTATACATCTTATATTCTTTGACTTTGGTTGGTGCACAATTTAATCTTGACTCGAGTATGCCTTTTTAAAAAAACAAACCCCCCTTTGTCTTTGAAAATACTGGCAATGCACATGTTTATCTTATTTATATCTGGACCTGATAGAAATTACAGTTTTTAGGTTGACTATATGTTGTGAAGTATACCCAAAAGTTGCCAATATATGTTATTACAATAGAGCTTGACCACTGGCTTTTTTCCCAGTTTTTTGTTATTATTAATATTAATCATTGGTATTTACATAAATAATTTTTAATGAATATTAATAATAATAATACAGGCTGACACAGTCACATAAGAATTTCTAGAAAAAAATTACAGTTGAATAGAGAGTATAGACTATTTCACCATGGAGGCTTCACAGAAGTACAAAGCTTTCATAATTTTTTTTAATAATTATGAAATTTAATGATATCAATTGCCTAAAATTTCAATGAAAATTGTCCAAAAAAAATTGTATGTCAATCATAGGCCTGAGCATGTTAAGTACTATATTTATCTATATGTGTGAAATGGGTAAACAGCTAAGGTAAAAATATACTCTGTATATAAATACAGATTAAAGTTTCAGGTAAAGCAGTAAAATATATAAAAGGAACATTAGAATATTTAAAACATTGAGGTATCTCAGATTATCTAGAAAATTTTGGAAGTTTGTAAGAACGGAAGAACGTAACTCTAAATTAAAAAAACCCTGTTGCCTTGTAGGGTATGTCTCCAAACCCATCAGGGCTAGTGCAATTTGACAATGATGATAATAATGTGCTGTATAATTCAGGCAATTTACCATTTAATCTATAGGTTTTCAAACATCCAATCAACTACTCAACTAAATAACAATGGCAACTTCTCAATCAACTGCCCTAGAGATCAGCTGGCATAGTTGCAAACTCAATCAACTTCATTGGCAGCATTTCACATGGTCTCTGATAAACACTTAGGAAATATTGTGATGGATGATGAAATTTGATGGTATCTATGATTAGTTGATAAAAACCAATCAATGGAAAGTTGTGCAGATTTAACTGACATTTAAAAAAGGTTTCATGCTGGTTACATATAGCTAAAAATGTTTCTCTTGGGCAAGATGAGTGTGGATATGTTATTAGTTATGGACTAGCTCGATATTTTAAAACAGAATTAATTAGTCTAGTTAAAAGTAAGACTTTTTCTGCAAGCTTTAATGAAGCCTTCAATCTTATTTCCAACAAAAACCAATGGGACATTCATTTGCTTTTTCTATGACTCTACTAATCAGGTTAGTCAGCATTATTTGGGATCTTCCTTTTTGGAACTACTTGTGAAATTTATAAAAGTTTGTATAGTGAACTTGGACAGTTTGATATTGGAAATCATTTGATTAATTTAGAAATGGATGGTCCTAATGTAAGCTGGCCTGTTTTTTAAGGAAATTGCAGTTCTTAAAGGAGTAAATTATGTAAATATTTATCCATCCAATTTTTTGCAAGCATTCTGCTCTCATAAATGACTTGAGAATAGACACCCAATTGATAGCTATATATCCAAACATTAAGAAGTATGTACTCAAATGATGAAAGTCACCTAAGCCATCATCAGAAAGCTTCAAATTTATTGAATCATTTGTCCAAAGTGAGTCCTCAATGAATTTGGTTCATGCATGATTTCATTTTTCCAGATTCATTTGCTCTTTATTAAAACCATTTTCAGACAGAAAGAATTTGAACTTTTATATATTTAAAGCATATATTTGATATTGATCTATATACAATAAAATTTTAAATGCATTTTCTGGAAATTTTTAATCTATGGGATTTTTTTTGTTATTGAAAAACTGGGAACACTGATTATGTTTAATTTTTTTTTTAACCTTTATTTTAGCATGTTATGTTCCTATGTCTATGGAATTGTTATTTCTTTATATGGATACCTATATATACTATATTATACATTCAATGTTAGTCTAGTGTATGAACTACTGTGAACTTAAATACTGCTCAACCTAGAATAAATTCAGAACTAAACATGTTTGGTACCATTGGAAACCTTATTCTATTCCTATAATGATTAACATATGTAATTATCCCTTATTTTGGGTGAAAAAAGTGATGTAGTAATAAATTTCTCAAATCATCTGTCTATCAAAGTCCGTAAATGATTATGCCAATGAGAATTTAATGTATCTTAAAGAACTAAGTTCTAAATGCTGTTTCCAAAGCCCCCAAAAGACATTGTGAATTAATTAAAAGTCCTTCAAAGATTAAGCAATGCTTTAGATACCTACAAAGAAGAGCTAAGATCAAATTTATCATTGAGAACCAGTAGACTTTGGTTGATTGTAATTGAAATTGATTTATGTTTATTATATATAATATATGTATATTCATTTTTCTTTTAATAAGCTATATATGAGGTCACATAAAATTAATGATCTAAATGGTTTGTCAGTGTGTAGATTTTTTGTAACATATTTTTAAATAAGAGTTAAAAAAATTTTTTTTTGAACATTTAGATTTTTTCTAAAAAAGAAAAAAGTATATTTTTTATATGAAGTTTGCTGTATATGAAAATACTAGCTGTGTGTATTTATTGACTTAAAACATGTATAGTATTAATTGGATAATCTGCACTAATATTGAAATGTGAACCTTACAAATATAATATTACAACAGATAATAATGACAAACCTGAATGTTGAAAAAAATATATCAGAACAGTTTGCACTTGAATTTATATTTTTTTGCTAAATTTATACAAATGTGTGAAATATTTGATTAGTTAATAAATATAATTTAAATATCTCTAATTATTGATGAGGTCTGAAAACATTAATGGCAATGGCTTTTTGTAATAGTAAATTTAAAATATGGGTATATAAATAATATTTTTAAATTATATTACTTTTTACATGTGTTTAACTTAACTTATTTTAATATATGCATAGATGGGAATCTTCCGGAATTCTGAGATTTTTAGATGAAAAAATAGAATAGAATTCTTTTATGAAAAATGCAATAAAATGTGTGGGTGAAAGGGGGTTGGGGGACTTAACTATAATATATATTTGTCTTTATTTCAGAACTTCCTTGAAATAATTTTTAAAAAATCTTATCATAATATATATTGAAGAAGAAATCACAGCTTCAATCTTCAGTACTTGGAACTTATTGTAATATTTAATATGTACCTTTTTCTCTGTTTATATATGTGTGTATGTATATCATCGTCAACTAGCGCCCCTCCACCAATAGCAACTACGTCATCATCATCGTCAACTAGCGCCCCTCCACCAATAC
>JAUZND010072435.1:0-38961 GCA_034780555.1 Coelogynopora nodosa
GGTAACGGCGCAGGACAGGAAGGCGTGGAGACATGTTGCCCTCAACCTCCGGACCGGAGACGAGACCTGACGACGATAGATATGTTTTTGATACTATAACAAACTATTTAATTGTTTTCCCAATTATATATAAAATAAAATTAAATATATATTTTAAACATTCTGATAATTTGTATTTACAATGATGCATTATGAATATCAATATTTTTTATCAAACACATTTAACTTTTGTTATTTGCATAATATGATACAGTATATATAATTCAGTAGTTCATGTTTAGTTATTTGAACTATGGTACTATGTTTTCTTTTATTTGCAGGAGTTTAAATCAGAAGGAAAGGCTGTTTCCACAGTGAAAGTTAAAAAAGTTGAAAAGCATCCCCAATACTCACCACGATCAGTATCATCTCGGGGCTCATCGAGGTAAATGCGATGACTTCAGTTCTAACATTGTTCTGAATATTTTAAATGTTTTGTTAATATTTGTTAAAATTATTATTGTTGTAATTTATTTTCTCTGATGGAATTTGTTAAGGCTTTATTTATAAAGATGATATATTATTTGTGGGAAAATGTTTTTGTATGTATTTTCTTTTCATATAATATTTTCTATTTTTAGGTAAAGCAGTTTTGAGTGAATAGAATTAAAGACGTGTTTTGAAGCTGTGATGTTGAAATTGAATAATCTGAACATCACTGAATTTGAATAGAATTTTGCAAGAATTATATCGGTAAATACACAATTTAGGTTATTTGTACCGTACTTATTGAAGTATTGGTATGGGACTACACTGCAAATGTATTTGTATCTATTACATGGTATATGATATACTATACTCTAAGTTATTCTTTAATAGTAAATTATATAGTTTTGTGATACTTTTAATATTATGCACTATTTAAAATTCTATTTTACCATATATACATTTATACTTTATTTTGTATACTTTTCATACACATTTCTTTAATTATATTTGGTTTATCTTAATTAATTATCTTAAAGAAAGTAATTTCAGAAAGAATAGTCTGTTATTATGTTTAGTAGTTATTACAATAAGTGTAATTAATTATTAATATATTTTATATTTTTTTCATTTATTTTATATTATGATTATATATTCTTATTCATTTAATCGAATCTATGTTCCTTAGATCTCGCTCAAAATCAAGATCAATTTCACGTAGGTGTGTAACATTCTACCATGTAACTAATTCTTTGTTTACATATTTTAATTATGTAGTAGTTTGCTGTATTTTAATATTATTTTCCATCTGCACCAGTAACATTTAAGAATTTAATTATATTTGTGAAGATTTTGAGTTGGTAAATCGAATGAAACCTGTATGTCTAACAACTAGATTCTACACAGTCACATTATCAGTTAGATATATTTTGTTTAATTTGTTATATTGTTTTAGGTTATTTTGAATTAGAATTATATGTATTTTACCGAATTTATGTTTTTCAGATCTCGTTCGAGATCAAGATCACTTTCAGGCAGGTGTGTAACTTGTTTTTCTTAAAAATTTACTATTCACTAGAGGATTCGTTGTTTTCATTATATTTTGACATCTTCCCACATATAATATGACTTACAGATGTGTATACAGATTGTTATAGCAAGTGGAATAGACCTGTAAATATACGGGATATAAATTTGTGAATATTTACATTATGTGCTGTATAATTCTATACATTATCAATTTGTTTTATTTTAATTATATTGAACATATACAAATAGGGACTTTTTACTCAGTGAACATTTTTATGTATTGTATATTTTTTCTTTTGAATGAAATTTTTATTATGTAACCGATTGATAAGAAATCCCCATTTGACAGTTTCCAAAAATGTTGTTTTTAAAGTCCCAAAAAACGCAATACAAAGGTTTACAAATATGATGTCACTCAGTATTCAAATGGTAATCTGAAGCATCTGTCATTAACATATCAAATTTTTGTCATTCTTTTTTGGTACGTACCAGTTTAATAAACAATTATAATTTATTTTAAAATTGAAATTGATTGTACATAAAGATGCCCATCTATAATGCTATTCTTTTATTATAAACATTTTTAAAATTTCGTAGAATTTATTTCGATTAAATTGTGGTATTTATTTGTTATTTATTATCTAATTTAATAGAGAATTAATCCTAATTTGAAATATACACAAATCTTGAACTAATAAGATCTATATGAACATTACACTAGCATTGAATTCTCATTAGGTGCACAAAAGTTAATTAAATCTTTACTATTCTAAGAATTGAATCCGCATTATGCGATTTCATTATCTGCACTACTTACAGTTTCTTTTATGATTTTTTTGGCTGAAATTTCTATTCACAATATTTATATGATTTTTAATAATAATATATATTTAATACTGTCGCCAAGTTTGGATTAATGGAATTTAGCATTAATTAATTGCACTTGCAACTATGTTACAGAACGCGTGCTAAGGTTAATTTCCATATTATGCTTTATACTAATTGAAATATACCTTTAAAAGATTTTTTTTAAATGGATTATGGTGTTTATAATAATATATTATATTCATAAAAAATATATATGAAAATTCAATAAAAAATCCACAATTAAATTTTATTTACCTATTTCCAAATATAAGTATTCACATAGCACGTTCACATCCAAATTTATTGATTTGGTTTATATTAAAATTAAGCAATATATTTCTTTTATAAAATTTAAAATTATTTAATGGAATATAAATCTGAAATATTTATTATTTTAGTTTAATATAATAGTCTTAAATCTTTGCAAATACCGTTTCTTTCGCTTACTCTATAAATTTTCTGTTACACTATTCTATTGATTTTGAATATAATATGAATAAAAGTGATATATTAGTTATATATCTTATAATCGTGTCAATAATAAAAATTATCTGGTCTTAATAAATATAGCTTGGTTGTCAAGATAATATTTATACAAACTATAAAATAAATTTATTGAGAGTGTTCTTTTTTGAGTTATATAGCCTGTACAACTGAAAATTTTGAAGTGAAATTGCGGGAAATTGACACTCACTAAACCGAATCATAGAATCGTTATTTGTGACGTGAGCCAATTGATGAAGAGAGAGAAATATTAGTTGCACGTTGTATCCTGGCACCCTCGACTAACTATGTAGTCCTGACAGACGATCTGTAATAATATATGCATTTAGACCTTCGGGCTACTTATACAGTCCAAAAGTTAGTCTTGGCACACTTATCTAATAAAGTTGTAAGAGTACATAGATCAATATCTAGATGATCACAATTAAGCCGCAATTGTAATCGTCATATTTACCATCAACTGTGAGTTATGATTTTTAACATTGTTTTGCTAAATGTTATTAGAAAGTTTATATCTATGATTAAATTAGTAATGCCTACTGTTTTGATATTGAATTTATATTAACATGTTTTATTGCTCCAAAATATTCGTAATAGTGTTTGTTTTAGATAAGTTCTAATTTCTAATAATACTATATAATAAAAGAATAATAACATATAATTCAACTATTTTCTGTAACCTTTGATTACTAACGTTAATGGATTTACTTTGGTAAGTTATTTGATGTATAAACTTAATGTTTCAAGTTTTATTTTGACATCACTATTTAAATATTTCGCTGTTTAAATCTCTTGACAGTTTTTCACCCCATGAGGCCCGGAGACCGAAATTAAGCGGAGGCCCATCAGACAACCCAGTCCCTTCTAGGTGTCTTGGTGTCTTTGGTCTGTCGCTTAGAACACAGGAAAGAGACTTGTATGGTATATTCTCCCGTCATGGAGATATTGAGGATATCACAATGATTTATGATAATTATACAGGTAAGTTGTTATGATATGTAAATAAGCACTATCCGATAATTTATCTCTTACAATCAGCGTCGATACTTAAATTATTTAGTTGTTGGTTTTAAACTTTTAACAGTTTAAAAGTTACTTATCTGTATTAATAGTGTTATATGAAAATTTGACTTAATGATGAATAATTGGTTTAAACACGAACACCTTCATCTACGGTTCTCAATAATTTTTAACTTTGTCAACTATAACTCTTAATTTTGCCAATTTATGGTTTTCAATTCTACATTCAAGAATTATTATTTCAAAAATATGTATCATTTACTTTGAAAAATTTTGTTAAAAAATTCTACTTTATGGGGACACAGTAATATTTAAACGGTATTTAATTTCATCACATTGTTTCTGTGTAACTCAATTCAAAATGGGCGATAACAAGTTTGCTAAATGTAATCCTGATATCTCTAGGAGCATGATTATTATAAAACCTTATTACCAAAAAAGTATGAACATTAATACATACATTGATAATTTATATATATATGTTAATATATAACGTTCAACACTGAGTAATAATATAAGATAGTACAATAATTGTATTAAATTTTAGACAGGAACACGAACATTTTAGAGAGGCAGGTAATACTATATAGACAGTAGAAGGAAAGTTTTTGAGTAAGGCTCATTCTTGACAAATCTACGATTAGCTCTTCATGCTGAGTAACTGTAGACCATTTGCGTTACAGATGTGGTCCAGTCGATCTTTATATTTTTAATCATTTTTTAATAATTAATTTAGTTGAAAAGAGTAATTAAAAAAATATATACATATATTACAAAATAGTTATGTCGTTTATATAATTAGAACTACAACTAAAGATGTTCCCAATACTAGTGTAAAAAATGAGTTAAATGATAAGGGTAGGTGTAAATAAAAATTTCGTAAAAATAATATGAAATATTAATAGATTAACTAACACATAAATTGAAAGGAATAATTTAAGTATTATTCGGATTTTTTTTCCTTTGAGTGATTTTTTTGAAAAGAATGTCACTTTTTTTTCTACATTGATCTCTTTAGCTATATGAATATTATTCTTCATACCTTAAGCATAGATTAATTTTTATATTCAGAGCTACATAGAAAAATATAGTTTCCTGTTACAAGCTTTACTTACCATAAGATACTGGAATAACAATCGAAACAAATTATGTAAGATGCACGAACTACAAATATATAAAAACAATACTTAGTTAAGACATAATCATACAGTAAGATTTTACGTAGCCTATGCGATACTAACAATAAACAGTTCGGTACAATAAATATAGTACAATATCTCACTGATTATTTTGATGAATATTTCCACTGTATTATTCAAGCTTTTGTTTCGGTTGTACAACTTTTATTTATTTCAAATTAAATGCAATGTAATGGATCAATTACAATAGTAAAACCAAATAGTTTTTTTATAGTAAATTAAGAGAGTTTTTATTTTTAGAACTTTCACGATAAAATATTTTTAGATGATTATATTACACATTTATTTAAAAGTAAAACATTCTAATATTAATGATTCATTTATAATTAGAAAAAAAGAAATGATTGAATAAAACAAGCGAGCCTTTTTGTTACCCGGCACTGTTTCAGTATATACATTTCTTAATACTTCCAATCTTAAAATAATATTTTGTTGATTATCTGGCAGTAACTCTAGGCACATATCGATACAATGATTGTACCTAATATTATTGCTAGTATTACTTAATATGCGTATAACGCAAAAACTAGATTATATGTTTCGAAAAATTATAATTTTCCCCTAAAACTATTAGTTGGGCTGTATTTTCCATTGGGAAAACTAAAAATAATTAAAAATTAAATTGATTATTTAAAAGTGGTGAATTTTATCAACTTGTTTAGTTGGGAAACGACTTAATATGTAAATTATGAATTTATGTTGACTAAACGAATATAACAATATTGTGAATTGATTTACAGTAAATAAGATTGATTAGTTTAAACTACTATGTATATTATGTTTACATTATTTTTTTATTTTCTTACATACTTTATAAATAAAGGTCGATCACGTGGGTTTGGATTTGTTTACTTTCGTCATGTTAATGATGCGCGCCAAGCGAAAAAGGCAACTCATAATCTGGACATGGACGGACGAACAATTCGCGTCGATTTCAGCTTCACTGATCGAGCTCATACACCCACTCCTGGTGTCTATATGGGACGTCCTTCATATCGTGGTAACAACGGTGGTCGAGGAAGCGGTGGTGGAGGCAGTAGCTACGGAGACAGAAACTTCAGACGTCGTGGTGAACGTCACCCCTCGCCTCAGATGAGGAATCGTCACCGTTTCTCAAGGTCCAGGTCATCCAGTTATGATCGCTACGATCGTCATTAACTTCCATAAACTTAAATTGCAAATGTATAATCCTATGGAGTTATCGTTAGCGGTTGATTGATCTATTTTGTACATTACTTTCTTTTGTTCAGAACCACAAGTTGTACATTGTATACTTTCGTGTTTTGTTTCTATAATTCTTATTAAATGGTTTATTTACCTGTTAACTTGTTTCCATGCGAAACATCATTGTGTAATGATTGGGTGAACTTGTTAAGAGATTTGTCTGATTTTTGTGTATTTATTACATGGTTAAATTTTTTGACAAAAAATAAAAATAATAGTTATAAAACATACTGTTATTTCTATACAATTTCTGATTTATGTTTGTGTCAATTTTAGATGTTCCCAAAAATTTCGAATGATAATTCAGAGGGCTATGATTTTTTATTATTTATTACCAAATTATCATAATATACCAATTTATTGATTTTTGTGCATCTGCTATTATTTAAAAACTGTTTACAAATTGAATATAATAATGTTAATATACTATGAGTTGTAACCGATTATTGTTTTATCAAAAGTTGACAAAGTATTACTGTTACTGATTCAGTCTAATTATGTGAATTATAATATTTGCGCCATATTATCATACGTATTGTATTTATATCGTGCTTACACAATTATAGTGCACATGTATAAGGAAAAAATGGTGACGCTAAAATATAATACGTTATCTGTTTGTTTTGTATACAACGTTTTTAAAAAGTATGTCTAAGAATTGATTATTTATATAATTAAGCCTATTTCAATGTTATGTGTATTATGTTACAGCATATATGTCGCGTGAAAGGGCAAAGATGAGGTTGAATTACAAAAGGTGTCGTACGATCATAAAAAAGTTATTACATTTGCTAGAATATACAAAAAATAGTTTCAAAATAATAGTAAATTAAAAGGCATTAATAATGTACATTTCTCGAATTAATTGGCCGCAGTAGTCAAGTGAAAAGAAAATTATGGTTTACATACAGTTAGAAACTGGTTAAGTACTGTTTAATACATTAAAAACATGGGTTTACTTAATGATTTACATAAAGTTTGAAACCTATATTACCCCTATAATTGTAAATAAACTCTGTATATATTTATTTTTAAATATATTTGGTTTCTTGTGGAGCTTTATCCCCAGTCACAGCATACATGGTGCGCCAAATAAATATATATTTTAATCTAATAGTAAACAAAAGATCATTATTGTGGATATCGATTTTGTGTTCTATTTATGTTGTCATTGTTTAAAAAGTAAACAAACTAAGTAAGATGAAAAAGATATTTAATATATTTATCTTTTGTGGAAACAATTGAAACTTAATGTAATGACAGCCTAGTATTACCTTTGCAATGGTAGAAAAACACAATTTGCGATTAAAAATAAAATATTTGCTCAATGCATACATTTAAACTTTATAGTGTATATGTAATATTTCAAGCAACATTTTAACATAGGACAGCTAAGTTACCGTTATAGAGCGTAAAAAAGAACTATGAGAAAGAACTAAAAAAGAAATATGAGAAAATTCGAAAAGTTAAAAAGACAACCTTCAAAGTAAATCAGATAGCCGTCAATAACAAAACTGGAACTAATCTAAACGATCCTAAGACTGTGTTTATAATATGGAAAAAATATGACTCTAAACTATTTGGAAAATCAAAAACATAAACGAAAACATGGACATTACCGAATTTGAACCACCACCTCTCCTGAGCGAAACCAAAGCAGCAATCAAGGGAAAATCTCCGGGACTGGACGGTATTCCAGCAGAATTAATAAAATTTGGACATGAGAAACAAACAGATGCACTCCATCTTCTCTGCACCAAAATATGGAACTCCGGAGACTGGCCTGTCGACTAGAAAAAGCAAGAATTCATTGTCATCTATAAACCTGGAAGTACCAAAGAATGTTCGAATTACAGAACGATTGCTCTCATGAGCCATGCAAGCAAAATATTTCTCCGAATTCTACTACAACGGATGAAAGCAAAAATCGAAGAAGAACTACCCGATGAACAAGCTGGTTTTCGGGATGGAAGAGGAACTATTGACATGCTTGTTCTGATACAAGTACTCATAGAAAAGATTACCGATACAAACAATGAAGCAATTAATACCTTTATCGATTACAGCAAAGCCTCCGACAATGTGAGCCATGTACAACTTTTTATAATCATGACAACATGGGTTTCCCCTCGCACATTGTGTCGCTATTGAAATCGCTGTATAAAAACCAAACGGCAGTTATCCGTTGGAACGGCGAACACATCGAAGAATTCCCAATCCATAAAGGAGTGAGACAGGGAAGCATCATCTCTCCACATTTGTTAAGCATCTACACAGAACACGTCATGAGAGAAGCAAATATAGAAAACAGTGGTATATAAGCATATAGGAGGCAGATTGATCAGCAATGCACGATATGCAGATGACACAGCTCTCAACAGAGATGCAAAATATGATTGACAGAATCAATCAAACAGGAAGTAAACATCTCTTGAGTTTCACCAAGAAAACCCAATACATGGCAATAAGTAAAAAACAATGAATACTGTTCTTTGGGTTAATAGAGAGAAGATTGATAAGGTTAGTAACTTTAAGTACCTGGGCTCAAAGAAGACTGAATGAATATGGCGATTGCTCAAAGGACATTGCTGTGCGTATTGCCATGGCGAAAAGAAGAATGATGGATCTTATTAATATCTGGAAAGACTGCAGTCTCTCTAACACCCTTAAAGTCAAACTGGTTAATACTTTATTCTGGCCAGTTCTCACGTATGGTAGCGAAACCTGGACTCTGAAGAAAAAAGACATGAAAAAGATAGAGTCCACGGAAATGTGGTTTTGAAGACGCATGCTTCGTGTCAGCTGGATCGAGAAAAAATAAATTACACGTCTGATAACGAAAACAGTAGTTCAAGAGAACACTGAAGGAACACGCAATCAAGGAAGACCAAGAACCCAATTAATATGCTGACAACATTCGAGAATGGACAGGAAAACCACTTAGCTGGTGCTCTAATGCTGCAAACGACCAGAAACGTTCATGGCGCGTTGTGGTCTATCAAGCAAAGGAGACGGCCTACGATTATATATGATAACGCCGAAGAAAAAGTTACTGTTGATATTTACTTACATAAATTAATTTAATATGGTTAATGTAACTAATATTTAATTCAATAAATAGCTCAATTATTTTTATAGAGAAAAATATTAGTTTTAAAAAAAATGAAAATATTAAATTTACTACATATAACTTAAAAATGAAATTTTCTGATTTCCACGTAATTTTCCCCTATTGAAAACATGTTTTTAACACATACCGGACTAAATTGTTATATAATATACTCATTAATATTTGTTAGGGTTGATTAAATAGATAGATATTTTACGCAAAAAATACTTTAAACAAATTACTAAATTACGTGCATGATGTTTAATTTGTTAAAAATGTTTTTTACCAACAAAAAATTATCAGATATCTAGGATATTAGAAATAAGCTATACTTTTTAACGTTTGATAAATAATATATTTCATCAGAAACAACTACTAATTGAAATAATTAAAAAATCGATAAATTGACAATTATGGATAATAGTGACCAACAATTTTTTTTGATTTAGTCTTATATCCGTCAATATTTTCACATTTGATATCACCGAAAGCGCTTTCAATTTTGTTACTGATAATGTATAAAAACATATGAAGATGTGTCATTATAATGTCTTAAATTCAATTACATAAGATTAGAATTCATAAATAATATCAAAATTAAGCATATAAGGAACAATTAATATCAATGAAATAGAATGGACCTATTCAATTATTTTATCAGAAGCATTTCATACAGAAAATACATACATTGCATGAAAACAAGTATTAAAATAGGCCTACGGTAAAAATGTAAATGTAGGTATAGTAAAACCGATACACAAAATACGTATTTATTTATTATATTCAAATAAAAATTGTGGGTTTATTAAAAAACCT
Source organism: Coelogynopora nodosa (assembly GCA_034780555.1). Lineage (NCBI taxonomy): Eukaryota > Metazoa > Platyhelminthes > Proseriata > Coelogynoporidae > Coelogynopora > Coelogynopora nodosa. The sequence continues at coordinate 10,234 of JAUZND010072435.1, forward strand.
GTAAATAAACGTATCGACAAATTATTTAACTTGTATAATGATAGGTGTACGTTAAAAATGTGCACAGTTAAACATATAAATTGCAATACATTGGTCATTTGTCGGATATATATACGTAGCTAAAATACGCTATAACCCTCCATGAGTTTTTGGTAAAATTTTTGGATAACTTTTAATAAAAATCTGATATTTTTTACTATATTGCACCGATTTCTGAGATATTTTGTTCAGAAAACAACATTTTTAAGGAAAATCTGTCCAAATTCCTTTTAAAATGTCGGTAATTGTTTAGAGTTAGACATATTTATTGTCCCTACTGAGAGGTTTATTGTTTCCAGATACGGTGGAAACATGAAATTCGACTACAATTACATTGATTTATTATTATTTTTGGCTCTAAAACTAGAGATTTAGAATACAAAATAGCGTCTAACTTTTTTCATAAATAGTGCTGAAAATACGCCATGAAAAATATCTACAAAAAATGTAGAAGAGGATAAAATGGAATGTTTATAAAAATAACTCTACGTCGAGATATGTAGGATCACTAAGGAAGCCTGAATTATATATAGTAAAATTTAAACAAAAAATTATTAGATTAAAAAATATATTATACATAATAATATAACTGAAATCTTTACGATACTGCAAATTGTATCGTTTAAAATACGATTAGAAAATTGAGATGTGATAGCGTGTCAAATAAAAGATCTAGAAAAAGTCTCATATGATTACGACGCAGTATATGACACAGATTATAACTCAGTAGTATTGATATCTTTTGTAGTATTAAAATCAGGAATCAGGCGGTGATGAGCTGTCCACCACGGCTGCTGTCATTCCCCGAACCCAATAGACTATCCGTTTTAGCACCGATTAGGAGCAGGCGTTGGTTCTGCTTCAGATACTCCTGATAACGTAACTTGTCATCGGCGATACGATTCCGATACTCGAGAAGGCGAGCGTATCCCGATTCTCTCTGGGTGTGTGCCTGGAGGCAACAGAATATCTCTTTGTTTTAATTGAGTCATTTGTCTATTATAGGAGTTGTAGATTTGGTTTAAATTAACTAGATTTTTTCTCATCAGAACTGACTCTGATCTATAGTCACTAAAATAAAAAACTACAAGAAACGATTATCAGAAATAACTTACTAATTATTGATTATTACCTAAGATTACTATATCTGAATAATACTTAATTGATACCGACGTTAAAGATGGTTTAATCATGACTGACTTGGAATATATGGTAACAATAAACGTTTTGGACACAATTGTTACATTTTAATTCAAGAATGGTTAGTATTCTCAAACAAAAATTGTTGTATGCTAGACATATCTTCTTAACTAGTAAAGAAGAGACGATGGTTTTTGTGCTTCACTATTAAAATCCTTTTAACTATACAAGTGGTTATTTCTATTTTATTGATGATGTAGTAAATGAAATTTCTGTGTGAAGGTGTGCAAATTATCATATTGTGGTGAATATTATATTGCTTTATTAAATTATTCAAATTGTGAGATATTTGCTGTGTGATAACTAATATGTTCAATATCTAGTATATCAGGTACATTTTATGAAAACAGTTTAATTGGGTAGGTACGCACTTGTTTGACTTAAATAAAGCATTAAGTAAAAAATGGACAAAAAAATTGATTAAAATAAACAGAATGTTTAATTTATATTTGATTTCTGTAACAGACACGCATTTTAATTTTTTGGCTAAGCAAATATTTGGATGTAATAAACTATATTTTCATTTAATGCAGACAATATAAACTTTTCTAAGGTTTACATTTAAAGAATTTTTTTTAAGGAAAACAAAATATGAAGCTAAATTGAAAAATGTAACTGAAAAAAATTACATATATTGTATTTACATAATTTACAAGTTTGTAATGTGATCATATGTTCATGTGAATTTTAAGTATTGTATCAGTTTTATGAAATATAGCTATGCTTTGGCAGAGAGTCATCGGAATTGTATTTACTTTCGGATTTTCAGATATCGTCTGTGTGTGTCTGAACAAGAGGCACTCCTGGAATTATTTTGAAGAAATCAAATAAAAACTCCAATCATTTGTTATGCATTGTTTGTTGTAATGTTAGTCTACAAAAATGTTGGGTGAAACCAGAATAAATTTTGTATTTTTTTAAAGTTGCAGGTGACTGATAATGGGTCAGAATAATTTCTAAATAGCGCTGCAAGAGATTGCGCAGATTGCACAGCAGATTCAAAATATGCGTGTTTCATGATGTTTGTATACCGTGTTATATTATTATATTATAAATATTATAATGTTTAAAAGAGGCAATACTTCAACTTCTTACGAACTGTCGATCTTGCTTGTTTTCTCTACTAAGTAGGCTCCCCTCTAGCTGCATCATAGTTGATATAAACACTATGTTGGAGTTTTCAGCTTCTATCGTTGGCTGAACACAGTTCACTCTTCCATTGTTTGGAATGTCATCGTGACTTGGAATCCTCTGAAAATAACTCGATCAGACTGTTACATGATCATATAATGGATCTTCTCCTTTTCTGTATTTGATGTGTTTTTTCAGTGTTTTGTTTGATGTTTGACAAACATCGTAAAAACACTTTGTCATCATCAAACGACGTTAAACATTAAACAGTCAGGCGACAGACTATCGTACAATCTACATAACGCAGTTGAATATGATTATTTTTACTCACTTAAATGAAACATTTTGTACGAACCTTTAACAACTCGGCCTTCGCGCGGGACAACTTCTGTGTGAGTTCTCTCTCGCGTAAGTTCGTATCACTCATCACCTGGGTGAAGGCAGCTGTCCCGGACTTTCGTGTTGATAGAAGTTCCTCTTCGAGACGATGGACGCTTTGCTCGTGAAGTTGACGCGCAATTTCCGCACTTTTAACTCGCGAATAGAGGCCGTGTTCCATGTCTTCTCCGTGTGATACATTGCGCTACATTTTAAGGAATGTGTCATAACTAGTTAGTTCATAAATTTTACTATTAATTTAATTTTTATTTAATTGATCAGAAACCACGACATTTTAAGTAATATATATTTTAAATTTTAATCAATACTAATAATCGATATAAATATATACGGCGTATAACATTGTGAATATTTATGCTTCAGATTTAGTTACAGGTGAACTTATATTATACTAATTTAAAAACATGTTAGACGATATAAAACATTTGAATACCGTGCTTACACGTTACTAGAAAATTTATTAAAAAAATTGTATAACATAATAAATTACATATATATAAATGGTAATAAAATTACCAAAGATAGTCATAATCCACTATCTTTGAAAATTACCAATAAAAAATAAAAAATATTATTTCATGATTAAATTGTAAACTTAAAAAATGCAAACATATTAAAATTTCTACTTATTTCACTTAAAGCATATTCATGAAAATATAACATGTATATATAGAAAGTACAATATAAACCTACCAAACATATAGTATAATAAGTTATTTAAGTACAAATAAAACAATTAAATATACTAGAAATATATATTAAAAAGAAAATTAGATTAAAAAATCAAAAAGAAGTTGTGAATGTATAATTGAAATATTAATTTATAGAACATTGAATCAGTTAGATCATACGGAACAATTATTGTTTTCATCACAGCCGATTTATATTTCATATTTCCTGCGGTATTATTCTGCACAGTAAGTTAAAATAAGATAAAAAATCACAAATTATGTGATGAAAACAATTGAACTAATTGATTTTGTATGCCTTAAATTATATATTCTAATTTTTCATATATATTTATATGTTGTTTAAAATATGTAAGTAACTTTAAAATGTTTAGTTTACTTGAAAGTGCTTTAGATGATCCTCATGAACTCTTCGCTTAACTTCGATCATCTTTTTCTGAGTCTTCTCGGCATAGTATTCCTGCGTCTGAGCTGTAGCTTCGGCACTTTGTTGGCTTTTAGCGTGAGCTAATCGAACACGGCGGGAGTTGGCCGCCTGAAACAATCACCACATCATTTGATTTAGGTTTGCTTCAAATAAAAAATTCATTTCACGCATCAACTTGAAACTAGTTATAAAATGGTATTGTGATCATGATTTGCCTGTCAATTATACCATAAACATAAAATTAGGAAAACTTGACATATGTTTGAAGTCAATTCTGTTAATCTGGCAAAGTTTTTAATATACTATGTATTATATTTGCATTCATCATACTATTCGTTAACAACAATGAACATGATTTTCATACTAAGTGTTTATTAGTTTGTATTAGATCTAGAGATTTTAGTTCAGTGTAATATATATCTAATATTTTTATAAACAAATTCTAGTAGGCCTATTACAAAATAATTATCTGGATAGCGTAAACCATATAGTATATATATAGTTTTAGAATATTTGTAAATTACAGGATACATTCCATCTTGGATCAAGATCACAGAAACAAATAAAAAGTAGCGTGTGATCATTAACACCTGTACCTTATTAAAGAAGACCGAGGTATATTATATAGAGATTTGTAGACTTATCTCTATATGGAGATGTATGTTTCGAAGGTTACTGTGCCTTTCTATCATAATGACTATGCTCTTCTCATTTTATTCATTTTTCCGCATGCGATTTAATGAGCCTGATATGTAAATAAAAGCATTCCACTATTCACATATTATACAGGAAAATATCAGAAGCTACGACTGACTGTCAAGTAATATTGAAAAGTTATTCCATTATTCTGACAAATGTTATGCTAAATTATTACAATAAATCCATCTATACCGATATACAGAAAACTTGTCTAAAAACGAAGAAAAAGTCAATCTAGAACTCGTTGACAATTCACCTCGATTCGTCTGTCAATTTTCCGGTTCTCGACATCTCTCTTGGTAGCTGCCGAAATTCTGTTCAACTCCATTTGTCTGTTGGCCACTCCAGTCAGTTGCATTCGTGTTGTTTGAAGGGCTCGATCGTCTGGTCAAATAATATAGCATCGTATATGATTAATGGTATTAATATAATAGTAATATTTTATGTTGTTGCACTAGAGTAAAGTATTGATGCTACTATATATATACATTAACAAAATTATAAGGGCCTTTTTGTTTTTAATATTTTAGTATTTATAATAGAAATGTAATTTGTATTGTGGTCATTAACGTCATATAAGCAGGGGTGTTGAATAGAGTTTATCATTATTTAATAAACAGTTTAATGTAGGTTATAAAAGATGTACAATATACAAATAACAACTTCAACTATAATGCATTACTGCATATCTGCTTAAGAATAAATTGCCTTAATAACTCTCTATATAATTACTAGAATAAATAACCATAAAAATCTAAATCATATTATAACACAGTCAGAAAACCGCATGTAAAAATGACTTATTACTATTGTACATCTATCTGAAATTATCAATTTAAATCAAATTAAAAAGAATCACCTTCTCTGGTTTTAAATGCTTTCGATTGAATCTCTGCAGTTCTTTCCGTTTCAATTCGCCTCTTAGCAGACTCGCTATCTTTGGCGTAGAGACCGCTTTTTCTAAAATGACATTTATAAATAGTTGTATTCGAATAACAATCTACATGTGTACATACAAATAAAAATTCATTAACATAACTCATGGTCATTTATATCAGCTGTAAATATTATATATATTGTAAATATATAATTACATTTCTAACAAAAAATTTAAAAAACGTTCTACTTTTATTGTTGTCAAGCACAAAAAACCGGACCATATTGAGGGTTATAATCTAGGATATGTTTCTAGTATCACAGTAAAAACGTTGGTAGCCCGACTGTGTGTTTTTTAGATGTTTTTAAAAAAACTAAAAAATACACATTTCTTGGCTGAAATGACACTTGGCTCAAATTACACATTTTTTAAGATTAAATTAAATTTTCATTTATAATTTTAAAATGAGTGAGTGAGCATCTGGTAGAAAAGAAAATATATAAATATTTATTCAGAAAAAACTTTAACAACAACATAGAAAAAATGACTATCAAACAAATGGTAATAATTCACAGAAAACAGAAATGTTCAAACACATACTCAAACTTATCTTCTAATTCTTTTCTGGCCGAAAGATCAGCCTTGATCCTTTCTTTCTCCTTTTCGATACGTTCACTGTAAATTTAAAAATAACACAAATATAAAACGATGACTAAAAGCATTGACAAGTTAAATACAGATAGTTAATTAAAATAACAAAATTATAATCAAGGAATAATACATTCATTAAATAAAAAATAAGAAAAATTATGTAGTGGCGAGTATTATTTATTTTGAATAAATGGTTATAAAAAAGACAGAATATACAAAAAAATTTGACATTATAAATATGATTGCTATTCTTCGATTCAACAATATCACCAGATTCTACCACGGTTTAATTTTACATATATAACGTTGTTTAAAACATTTTGTAGAATAAATAATAGAAGTAACTTTTTATCTGAGTGGAAATATTGTAAAGAATGTATACTGAAAAATATAATGTAAAGATATATTGAGGAAGCAAAAAGGAAACACGCACCAATGCAATTTAAAATAAATGTATAATTCTTTTCCGTTTTACATAAAAATGGTAACTTTAGTCATTGCAATAAAAATATGTGGCAAGAAATTCACTGCTGTAATAGATGTATGGATATCGTGAGATTTACTAGTAATTGAACAAAATAACTTAATGATAACCATTTTCTCTTCAACAGTTTTAAATTATAACATACGTTTTAAAACATAATATTTATATATCGAGATAAAAAAGTCAGATGATAAAGAGTATCACATTTTTTGATGAAAAATTGGTGAAGTGGCTGATATCTGTGACGTAATCAATTTGTATTTTTTTAGAACTGATCACTACGTAGATACACACACGTGACAATAAAAATGATTGAGAAATTATATAACTTGCTTTATCTACCATGAGCAAGTATGTTAGTTAGTAGAGTAGGCATAAAATAAGAAAACTGTTTTATTTTGGTCAAATGATTACGCCATAAGCACTAGATAGACTATTTTATTTGACAATATTAAAAAAAAAGAGAAAATGTTAATGGTGCACGCTAAGACATGTTCTTCTTAAATTATTATTGAAGACATCTTTCAAAAACTGTTCATTTATAGAAGACCAAGAAAACGTCACATGATCACATAACTTGATGTTACATGATGACGTCACAATACTATATTTTTGAAATTTTCAAACATGCTCATAACTTTCACATTAATCATAAAATGTTAAATCAACTGGATGCATAGTTATGATATAATGCTTATTAGGAATTGGGACGTTATTTTTACCCCTAATAGTATTATAGTTTTACTGTTGATTTCCAGTATTTAGGAAAGACTACTTTATAATTATTATTATTGTATTAGGGCATTATAATATATATATATATATATATATAACCATTGCATTACCTACCGGTCGGTTAGGACTTCTTGATGTTTGTTCTTCATTGCCTCTATGTTCATCTCTGAAACAATTTTGGCCAGTTCATGTTTGATTCGTATTTCTTCATCCTACAATGAATATTTTATGGTTGAGCTGGTCGTTAAATAAATATATGTTAATTTATTTATAATACTGATCTATTTTAATATAATATATTATGATGTGCAAACAATATCAAGTAGATAAATATTATTGAAGGCCTCAAGAAAAAGCTGTATTACATAAAAAATTCTGAAAGAATTTCATATTTAAATTCATATTAGGTTTATAGTAAGTTGATGTCTAACAATATAAAAATAATGCAATTAAATAATTCTTTTGAATACTGTCATTGTATTATATAAATAAATAAATCTTAACACTTCAGGAACAACTAGAAAAGATTGGTAATGAACGCATTAGTATTAAGGTCTATTAAGGTTTACCTATAAATAAATATATTCTACCCACCTCCTTCATACGAATTTTAGTTTCATAATCTCGTGCAATTCGAGCTTTTTCGAGATTTCTTAAATTCAATTCTTCGAGTTTGGCGTGATACTGTCGATCCAACTGTAGTCTGCATATAGAGGAACACATTCACATAATACCAACGCTAAGAAACAATTATAACTGACATATATTATAGTAAAGCATAAAGTGAATAAATAAATAAACAAAATAATTAAAATAACAAATAACAAACAAAAATAACAAAATAATTAAAAACTAAATAAATAAATAAACTACATAAGTAAAAGTGTTAAACCATAAACGATATTAAAACTTCCTTTAAAATGTTCTGCTTGAACTCATTTATAAAAAAGATGTTATAAGGATACAAAAATAACAAAATAATTAAAAACTAAATAAATAAATAAACTACATAAGTTAAAGTGTTAAACCATAAACGATATTAAAACTTCCCTTAAAATGTTCTGCTTGAACTCATTTATAAAAAAAGATGTTATAAGGATATAAGGAAACATATAAGGAAAGGATATGAAAGTGTATAATTAATATTTTTGGACTGTATATCACACAATCAAATATAGTATAACAATCGATTCCTGCATGTCGGATGATGTCCTCACTGTAGCATACACGTCAACCTTGATATTTAGGAGACGTTGGTGTACTCGCATCCGCCTTTTCTCTATTTTCTTGTTATTATTAAATGTGCCACCTGTTCCTTCCTTCATGGTCATGTGTCCTTCCTTCATGGTCATGTGTCCTTCTTCATGGTCATGTGTCCTTCCTTCATGGTCATGTGTCCTTCCTTCATGTGTCCTTCCTTCATGGTCATGTGTCCTTCCTTCATGGTCATGTGTCCTTCCTTCATGGTCATGTGTCCTTCCTTCATGTGTCCTTCCTTCATGTGTCCTTCCTTCATGTGTCCTTCCTTCATGCTCAAGTGTCCTGATTTTTCATATTACTCAGAATCAATCAGTTGAAGTAACAGAGAAAAATACCAATTTCGTCTATTATGTGGACATTGTCGGGTTGTTTAACACTATCGATATTCAAAATATTTAATCATTATTGAATTATTGAAAATCTTAACGTATATCAAATTTCTTGCAATTTAATTGTCAAATTATTGTATATACGCTTGGAATACTGGCGTCAACAGTCAAACGATTGGCATTGCGCCAGAACAAGGTGACAAAGTACTTTCAGTACTGAACTGTTTAAGTTTAGACAGATACTATTATCACAACTATTCTATTAAATTGGTATGAATTTTATTTAATAAATTATCAAAAAATTCGTGTGTTATAAATAAGTTTTACAAACAAGTTAACAAATATTGTTAACAAATAAGTTTTACCTCGGCTAGAACGAGCATCGCTTATATCTATCAAATTATTAATAGACTATTCTTTATGTATTTATAGTACAAAACAATTTATCAGCATTCACAAAGTAGAATTTTTAATGTGAATAAGTATCACCCACCCGTTTAACAACGTCTTTCTTCCTCGCGATCGCTCAAAATGATCAGCACTGAAGGCTTCTACTGTTCGTTCCCTGCTTGTCTGGAGATCGTATGGAGCACAGCATAATGTAATGTATATAAACTGGCCCCAATAGTTATAAACATAAAGCATATTAACTAGGAATTATTCTAGCTATACAAATATTATAGTACGAACTAACAATGACTGCAATTAAGAAAAATGAAATACATATATAGGTTTGGATGAGTCATACAAAAAAATCATTCTAAAATATCCTTATTTATAAGCATTTTTCAAAAAAGCGCAAAAGCGCAAAATATATGCTAATTTTATTGAATTCTGTACCTATCTATTTGTGTTTTAAAATTGAAATCAAAAGGCTTTAATATAAACAGTATAACAAATTATTGAACATAATATAGTAACATATTACATGATTAAATTAAAAAAATTACTCTACATACGAATCTTATGTGGACTAAGACAGAAGTAATTTTAAATATCTTGTTAATTTTTTTAACTTTATTAACTTATATTTTCAGTTGTGGAATTTCTAAAATAAATCTTTTTAATTTTAATAATTTATAAATGCCAATCTTTCTTAACAAAAATTATATTTTTTTATTAATCACCTTGTATATGTTATAGAAAATATAGAAAAATCAGATAATAAATAGACCGACATGTTTATGGCGTGTTTAGCTAATTATAAAACACTAATGAAAACTATTTAAAAAAAGCAGAAACTACAAACTATGTTTTAACTAGAAATAAAACCAGGAAATAAGTAAATAAATGCTAGCGGACAATGCAATTACGTCTTATACATGTTATTGACATGAAATATAACGAGTGATAAAAAAATAAAAAACTAATATTGATATTACACAATTATAGTCAAGACATGAATAAAGTTCTTTTAAACGAAAACAAAACAACTGATTGGCTAATATACGGTGTGCATATTAACAGTATAAACAGTTATATAAACAATGTGATAAATAACAACATTCCATTGAAACATTCATAATACTTACAATAAGAGTTCATTGACGTGGTCTTAGTAGAGGTTTTTATATTTATAAAATAACAAATATTTAAATTAGAAAATATTCCAAAAAAGAAAACAAAAGTTAAATTTGAATGCAGATTGTAACATATTTGATAAATTATAAAATACACGGTATTATTTTTTCAAAAACTATAATTTGGTTTATTTTTATGGAGTCTAAAATAAATTAAAAGAAAATAAATATCTTTGTCAGTGGTCTGCCATTTATGTTATTATTTTCTATTTTAGTTGAAATGTTCGTTTAACATCAATTTACTATTTTTTTAATTAAGCCATAAAGCAATTAAATTTATCAGTATTATTTTCATGAAACGTTAAATAAATTCGAGTGTTGACTTAAGCATAATGAATTGCTTGTATTTTGTAACATTATTTGAAAACCTTGTTTAATTAGTATAGTTACAGATAACGTACTTAGAACTTATAATATAATACAGTAAATATGATTGATACATAGTGATATAAAATTTTATTGTAAACCAAAACCAAATAAAAAAGCGTTAAACACGCGGTTGAGTGACAGTAAAATGCCTAATCAGCCTATATATGCATATAATTATATATATTTATACCAACTTATTACACTAACCAGGGTCATCTACCAACTTATTACACTAATCAGGTGCAACATTGTTAATTAAATAAAATCCTAATTGGTTACAATTTTAATTAAGATTGCTATTCAATCTTTGTGAGACTAATATTGATATATTATTTGTAAAATATTAATAAATATTATTTATTTAAATTAACAAAAATGATAAAAAATTGTAAAAATTCTTCATCTGTCACTTGTATTTTAAAAGTAATTTTTAATCCTAACCATCTGCTGTTAAAAGTCATAGGCATATATGCCATGTTTGATAGTCTATAATAGAAGAAGTTATTACAAAGCATTCATCAATTAAAATAACCCATTATCTCATTGTACGCATTGTATTATTTATAAAAATATTACTAAAGAAACTAGTAATATCTTAAATGACCATCAATAAAATTGATGTGTTTTTAATCATTTAGTGTTAAAAAATAGGCAACAGAAATTGCGACGGTTGTACATAAATAAATCGATTTGAATAAAAAGTTAGGGGTAAGTTTAGAACCAAGAAAAAACAAACTTTTAAAATATATAACTTTTTTTCGCCTACCTAAATCAGTGTCCCGCAAATTTAGTAGTATTGAAAGCCACATAAAAAGCACTTTTTCACAAATCGGCTAACTCAACAAGTATTGTAAAAAAGTAAGCTACACAATTTGATGTAATTCATTTTTCTAAAATAAATTTATTACAATAATAAAATAATATTACAACCTCCTATCGGGGACACGTGACCGAAAAAAAAACAGATTGCGAAAAAATGCCTGAATGATTGTGTCAAATTAGATTGAAGTGCCAAAACTGGCACACTATAGTGAACCCTTTATTAATAATAAAACTTTATTTAGAAAAGTCCAAAATGACCGCCAAAATAAATGGTTTCTGCATATAACTCAGAAGTAAAATTTTGTTATAAATCAACATGCCTTTATAAAGTTTTCTTTTTGAAATTTTAGGCATTTTTACCCAATTGAATTGCGAGTGGACTCAAAACGTCTTGTGGACTTAACGTCAAAACCATTAAAAATAGAAACATGTGTAACCTGTTTTTTTTAATATTATATCGTCATGTTTAATTGAGTACAAATAATGGTGCAATTTATTCGTTTAATAATATTTATAGAGAAGACGTTGATTGTCTCCTTTTTATAAAGTAGTTTATACAAATGTTAGCAAAACTTTCCCGTTATTCTTCGTATTTTACGGTACACACATATTTGTTGTACTATCTTATTTAAGAATTATATTTAATACACTAAACGTTTTATTAGTAATATGCAAACTACAATATGGTAGCTTTAGTTTCACAGCTAATGTTGAGTATGTAACTTACTTCGTGTTTGCGGTGTGTAAACTGGCGCTGAAGGTCGTCATGAACGATGCTCGATTGAGTCATATTAATGTCTTGCTCAAACCTACGCCTGGCTACTTCTGTAAACAGATATAATATTATCCGAACCTGAATTAGTTATACACAGAATATCGCGGAATAAAATCTGTTAACTTTTAATATAACTATATATTACGAGAGAGAAAGTTAGGAAAAGATATTTTAAAAGGAACTCAATAGATGTGTTAAGTAAACTTTCAACAAATCAAACAACGCGACACCAACAATACATAGTATTTATATTTTATAAAGAAATAAACAATGCCTAAACAATTCCGCCCACATGCTATGCTATTGACAATAATATTATCTCCATAAAATAAAATATATATAATAGTAAAAGCATTCAAGGCCGCATAATATTTTTCCACTAATTATTAATGTTGATGAGATATAATTTTAATAGCACAATGTTTTTTTTAATATTACTAATACAATGGGAACTATAGGTAAACTATAATTAATACAGCAGAAATATAGAAAGTTTGATAATTTTAAGCGATGAATCGCGTATCGCTTTCCAATAAACAAAAAAATGTTTTGAAGAATAATTGTTTTTTAAATATTTTTATAATTGTTTTCGTTAAATATTTTAAATGTGGTATGACTCACTCCTTTCGTAATCAGCAAGTGTTTTCTTTACGTCACGTTGGCTATTAACTATGTCCCCTTCGGTTCTCTTCAAGTGACGCTCTTCCTGTTTAGCACGCCACATTCCTTCCTACAATTGGAGCACATTATAGGAAAAATGCGTGATTGTTGGAAATAATATTATAAGGTAACGAAATGAGGTTCCGCTCTAAATAAGCACGTATTGCTGATTGAAAATGACTTTAAAATGTTGTGGACTAAAGTAAGTTTTAACTTCTAATGCATGGATTGCATTGTATGAAAATAAAAAATATACATTTTCAAATGTTTGTTTTAATAAAGTTAGCATTGTATTTTGAGCAGTTTGTTTATGAGTGATGTTTTAATGCATTTTAGACAAAAAAAGTTGTAAAACTGTGTGTGTGAACACATATTTATTCTATTGACCATCCTCCTGAATAGTGTTTCTTGTGATATTTGTATTGAAGTATTCAATGATTGATGCTTAATTTTTAATCATTTACAAGTATGATTTTAATTTAATTCCATTAGGGGCCTTAACAACACATTTTTAAAATACATTTTTACTACTTTTAGTTTGTTCAGACCTCGACAAAATCCCTGACGCGCTTATTCAGACTTGAACGACGAACATTTTAGATAGATAATTTATCATATTGCTCATAAATTGTGTGGCGTACGTATTGAGATAACGCCAAAAAAGAGTGATATAATTTTAAAATTATGTTTAAATAATATTCAACTAAATTAATTAAAATTATAAAATAACATTAACAACACTATAGCTGATTTAAATTGAAAAAACGAAGTTTGCATTTAATAAAGAGAACTTAAGTTGTTACAAAATGAAGTATTTCGTTTTTTAATACATGTGTATACACCATTTTTATTACCACCTATTAGTTATTATTTGAACCATTTACTATTACTATCACATACTGTTAAGTAGCATAAATGTTTATAGTAACAATTGTCCTGGTTAATAATTTGTAACTACAACAATTATTCATTTTATATTATGAATTTATTAATATCATGAAACATTGAGGCCTGTGTTTATTTACGCTCAATAGCAATGTTCATTTTATTCTCTATGAAACATGCATTTGTTGAAGAGCATTAGTATTTATTTATCAGCTATGCAAAAGTTTAGATCATTCCATTCTATGTCACCTGTTACACATATACATTTATTATAATTAATACAATTATAATAACACAAGTTACTAATATCAATTAGCAGCTAATAATATAAACGAATTTATAAAACTAAGTATGTTGCCAACCTACGTGTTTTCTAATTTATTATAGATTTTTTTTATTTTCAAGAAAGAGGTTGAACATCTAATTTGTTTTTAATACAAAACATATGAAGACACCAACTGAGGCCAAACCCCAACAGAAGGTTCCCTCATCCCTCACAGTAATTAAACAGTGGCCTGACTTTTTCATTTTTTGCTGTGAGTGGTGTGGGAACCAGATGTCGGGGCTTTGCCTCAATTGACGTTTTCACAAACTTTGGTGTCAGATGAAGTGTCAATCCAGGCAGTCACCCATTTTTTCTTGAGTGTTAATTGTTTACAATAAAATTGAAAACATAAAAGAGTATAAGCTTAGTGGGTACGTACTAAATTTGGATAGCAAATCGAAATGACTAATCTAGTAGATATATTATTGTATAAAAAATATACTTTCATTTCCAACACATACACAACTTTCCAGAGAGTTAAATTTATCAATAATTATATACTATAATAGTCGCAACTTTTTCGACCGTTGAACTATTTCCATCACAAAAGTCAATAATGAGTATTTTGCCCCAGATGTATTCAATCGATTTCTAGTTGTGGCAATGATGATCATTATACAATGTAGTGTCAACAATGTATATATGTATATAATTATAATATTGAAATTTACAAAAAAATATAGGTCTTAAGATTTTTCATTCAATTCTACTGTAATGTAATAAAAAGTTAAGTCAACCTTTAATATGAGAATTGCATGCTGGTTATTTTAGTTGACAACTGGTTTCCTTTCCCGAAATTGATATACAATATGTATATAATAAGTGAATGTCATTAGAAATCATTGAGATATTTTCGATATAGATGTGCAGAACAAAGACAGTTACATTATGTTATTTCTTTTTTTAAATAAATAAGTTTAGAAAATGTTGATATATTATATATCTTTGTATATACCTTAAAGTCTTATTTCGCTAAATATGATACAAGTTTAGTAACCTTCCATATTTCAATAAAATTGAAATATAATTTTTAAAAAACGTACGCGTTTCTATTTCTCATTTTAATAAAAACAATTGAAATACTTTTTCTAACATCCCCAGTGGCGCGCTCAGGAAGTTCCAAAGTGAGAAAACAGGACGCTATTATAGTTCGTTTTATAAAAATGAAAATGTTTGTAGTTATAATAAAAACAAGAATTTAAATATTTTTCTTATACAAAACAAAGTATTTAACTGCACATTGCTAAATGATGTGGATATCGAACTCAGTATCTATAGCATGTATTATAATTCTTTAGCTTAAAGATGCGTTTCTATTTAGTGTAACTCTAACATTTTAAGGGGGACAACTACAGAAGGGGGGAGGGGTTCCAGAACCCATGTAACCCTCCCCATGCACACGCCATTGATACCTTTTATTTCGAATTATTATTTATAATAATAACATTTCTAGTTGTGTAAAGCGAATAATTAACAATTAATTATTATATCAGAATTCTAACAATATTTAAAAAGGTGCCCTGATAGAATTCCTTTTCTATGTTAGCCTATATACATCAATAGTATTCTAAATTATTCAATTTAATAATATTGGAGATATATTTCACTGTATACCTAAGTTACATGTTTAAAAATGGTCAATTAATCTAACTGATAAATTATTAAATTCGAAGAAAGATTAATAGATTGTTTAATAAAGATCAACGACACCAGCCAACGACGCGCCAAAAATAGTCAACATTTTATTACAAGACAATTATTATCAAGAGCTTTATTTCCTGGATCATAGGAAAAATTCCTCTAAGTTTGTAATTTTTTCCCTGTCAATTTGGTAATCTGTTGACAGTTAGTGTTGATTAACATTTCATTATACTTATTATAAATTATTTTACTGACGTGGATATCTTTGTTGATAATTGCTATGTGGATAATCATTATTGACAACCATTTGTTTGCGTCCCATTCCAATTTTCGTGTTTCTTATGGTTTCACTAATGTAATTCCAGGGAATGTTCTTGCATGATATTTTATAAACTGTTCCTTTAGTTAATACTTGATTTGGTTATTTTTTGTAATTATATGTGATTATAGACTTTTAGCATTAGTATAGTCCATGAAAAACTACAAAAACTGTAACTGAAACCAAAAAAGAAACGAAACAAATATAAAAGAACAGTAATGGAATGTCGCCAATGGCAACAAACACAGTATTGACTTGGATCAACATACAACGAATTGATTGAAATGGAATTACGAACTTAGACAAAGACTCTCTATAGTCCAGGAGAGTTGTGAAAAAGTCTGAGCCAAATAATTCAGATAAATAGTCTTATAGTTGTTAGGAGACCGGAAATAATTGACGGGCGAAAATGTGTCCTTATAGTCGAAGTCGGTCCATTCATCGAACGCTTGATAGCAAATTCAAATCCTACTTTTTGCTGACGAGGGCAATACCCATTTATACCTCGAAACCTGTCTGCAAAAGAATTAACCTATGTAGTTAAAATGGTCGATAATCTTTATACTTTAGGATTAATTTATGTTTAGATCACTAACTTCTATCGATTTAACCACACGTCTGTACTCTTGGTCCTGATCGGCCCTATTTCTGGTCACACTGAGGACTTGCGAGGATTGCAACGGTGGAGATTCTCGGGAACTGGAATCCTCTTCTTGTGGCAATTCTGACTCTCCAAACTTCTTAATATAAAATGACGAGTCGATAAACCCGTTGGGTCCTCGTTTTCTTTCCATGCTTCTATAAAAGGTAAATAAAAGGATAAATGATAACTGTGGCCTTACTCGTCAATTTAAAAAAATAGTAAGGTTGTCATAAGACATCGACACAATAAATATTATTTAGATAAATCAATAATTACATGGGTGCTAACAAACCAAAGCACAAAATATGATAAATTCCACGCAGAAGCGGTCTCCGAGCGTCAGTCGAGTGGTTAATGTTTCCATTAATTAATTCAAGGTTAATTTGTACTAGCTTTTTACTATTGTTTAACAATATTAGAAAGCAGCATGTTGTTCTACAAAATATGTGCATTGGAGAAATAAAATGGCAAAATGGGGGTTGCGAATTATGTCACATGTTTTTTATTTCAAAAATAGGGTAACATTGTTTAATTAAATACAGTAGTTTAGAAAAAAATACAGTAGAAAAAATCTTATCAATAAAAAAAGTATTTTAATACAAATATCACAGATTTGGAATCCTCCAATGATTAGAAATAATAAACAAACGAAATATACAGTAATAGGTTTCAAACCTGAGAAATTCAGCATATGCATTGCTATCTTCAGCTTCTTTATCTTCCGTTTGATCTCTCTTTGAGCTTCGAAATACATACCGGTATTTACTCCTTGATAAGTCAGGTTTGGGGTGAGACATAAATAGACCTTAAAATAAGAAAACAGTATGACAGTAAGCTATATATCATTTTAATGATAAAGTTTCTATATTTGCCAATACATTGTTACATTTATATTAATTAGATTAATTGACAAGAAATAACCAATTTAAATATTTGAATTATACATTAACATTATATCCTACCTAATACTGATCAAGCCAGTTTATTTTAAAATAATATTTGGTTAATAACAGCAGACTATATAATTTAAACATTTCAAGTCATGTCAAATGAATGTTGCTGTCTTTAATATTTGATTGGTATTCATTATAAATATCAATCATGTTGTGATTTTAGAACTTTCTACATTTTTGAAATTCATTAATTATTACTTTTAAATTATTCATTAACATTTTTTATTATATGTTGAAAGAATTGGTTTACATATTTAGTTAAAAAATATATAAACAAAATTTTGTGTTAATATGTAAATAACCAAAAATCTTATTAAAAAAATTATTGTATATTAATAAGTATGCTGTAGTGTATTGTCTTAAAGTATGCATGCTACCAGTCTATATCACAACTATTTTTTTCTGTACAAAATAAAGTTATGTCCAGTTGTAATTTTGTGTTATTTAATTTTTTATGAACACATTTTCTTAAAGATAGAAATTAGTTGAAACCATATTCGGATTGCCTAAAAGTAAACGCCTCTAATTATCAATTTTTTTTAATCCCCAAAGTAAATAAATACATAGTTTTCAAACATTGTTTTCCTCATATAATCAAATGATTGTAATCAATGTAATTCAGTGTAAACCTTATTATTAAACCTTATTATTATATTTACATCAAAATTATATTTAGTAATCATCGTAGGCTAAGGCCATGCTGATGTGACTGAATTTTTTTAAATAAGTGTAATAAAATCGTAGTTCAAAAACTACATTTTATGATAACAATTTTAAACATCACAAATAATTATTGTTGTTGTTTAATTGTAATTACTTTTTAAGAGGATAATTTTTTTGTTAAAAAACATTATATCTACAATATACATGCAGTTAAATAATAAACAGTGAATAACAAGTGAATTTATGAGAGTAGCATAATAAATTATTTATAAATAAATTAAAGCAGTTCATACAAATCAATTGTTTATTTTAAAACAATTATTTATTTATCATATATTTTTTAAGTTTTTCTTCAAAGTTTCAACGTTAGAAAACTTCTTAATTTTTTTGGTAGTAAATAAATACCTTATATTGATATATAGCCACCATCTATGTATGACACTTTTATGTTATGCATAAACACTTTAGAAAATTTACAACATTTTGTGGCAATGAACATAATGGAAAAGCACATAAACATATAAAAGTAAATTACAAGAAATAATACAAATATCACAGCTGTACATTAAACACAGTTGACATCAGCAAAATCAAGTGAGGTTGGTAATTAACTCCCAGTAGTGTAAATTGTAAAATATATTAATATTTTATATGGACTATCTAAATAGCCACAGGCCATGATCAAGATCTCCTTAAGGTCTAAAACTATTCTTCCAAGGGTATGTAAAGACTAATTTTTGGGATCAATTATATTTTATGGTAATTTTAAACTAGAAGTAACATCAAATTTTTAATCTGAATTTTTAATTGTTTTTTTACATTTCATATTTTTATTTAAAAACATATGAATTAGTATATTCCTAATTCCTGTAGTAAATGTGTTCCAAATTTATTTATTTAATTATTTATATCATTAGAATTATGTTTGTTGGATAGAATTCTAATGTATTTCTACCACAAATAAACATTAAATAAATTATAATTAAAATAGTTTAAGTAAATTATTAAGCTATTATGATAAGAAAAATACTAATTTGGATGTGCTATATTGCATTACATGATGTAAATGTATTTTAATATAATGTTTAAAATAATGTGATAGGCACAAAACTGATTATAATAATATGGTTTTAGAATAGATGTTTCAAGTGCAATTTTCTTATTTAATTTTTTTTACCAAGTTTAAATAAATATACAAAAATGAGCAAAAATAAAAATAATAATGAAAAAGGTGAGCAAGTAATTTGGTTAGTATTAACTATTTAATGTGTTCTTGATATGATGTTGACTCATTAGAAAAACTTTCTTTTCTCTTTAAGAAGTAAAATTATTATTAATGTACTTTTTATCATGACATAAGAGATTAAATTTTAAATATTGTTTAGGTTATTAATTTTTTTTATAAATATGAAATAAATGGTCATTCATATGTTACACAGAATAAGAATTAAAATGTTATGATATTAATTATAATAATATACTAATGTTATTTCCTAAACTATATTATACTGAGATTTAATATAGATTAATAATACCAACTAATATAGTAATATAAAATTACTAAAATTATATATATTTTTCATTTAGAATAAAATTATTTTTTATGTATTTTGATTCTATATAATATATAAAATATAGTAAATATTATAAGGAATTTTTACATATTTGTATTTTTTTAAAACAGTAATACATTAATTATTATTTAATTATGTTTTTATATAAATTAAAAGTTAATTATAGCTCAAAATATTTTATTTTAAATTATGTACAATAGCTAAAAATAATTGAATTAAATAAAATATTAAATTAAAAATAATTGTAAATATTACACTAGCTATTTTATAATTTAATGAAGTTTTTACTATTTATATATATATATGTAATGAAGAAGTGAAGAATAGGATGAGACTACGGTAAGGAGGGTAGCCTTCTTAATTAATTTATTATAAAACATTATATTTTTTTCCTTATTATTAAGAAAGGAGCATATTATTGAGAATAATTCTAAATATATCCTCCTAAACATTATGAAAATTCTTATTTTGTGAAATATGATTAATTATTTAATAAGTAATATCTAAGCAAATTTTAAGAAAATTAACCTATTTTATATATATTTATGGAAAATTGTATGCTGTTAACTAATTTACTAAATCTAATATATCAGGGCAATACCCCAAATTTTATGAGAGTGTCTTTTTTGTTTGTTATGTACATGAACATTAGAGTACATATAACCTTATATGTGTTTAAATTATATGTATACATAGTACTTTTAAATATTATAAACTTTTATAATTCAGTGTGATATATATAAATTTAATATATAATTTGTACTCCCAGAAATATAACAAAGATCTTATTTATCCAGTTACCAGATAACAACTGCATTTAAAATAAATAACTTTTGTTGGAACTTATAATAATAATTATTAATAATATATAAAAATCTGTTGTTAGTTATCATTAGACATTACCTTAAACATTTTTTTAAATAGTACTTTTAAAATTAAATTAATCTATACATTCTTGACGGCATGCTCTGTCAGTCTGAAGCTGAAACAATCATATTGCATGCTAAAAAAATTGCCAATTTACAGCAAAATAAACTTTAATTAGGATTATAAATGATGATTTATTATGCTGTACAGTATATATAGTTCAGAATTAAAAAGCATATAACAACATATTTTTTAATTTATCTATCATAAAGGATATCCATTAAGTTTATAATTAGGAAAAATACTAATATCTTAAGAAGTATAAGAATTTATATATTTTATATAATTTGAACATTTTCGCATCAAAATATCATAATTGGCGGTACGATTTTTAATCAATAAAATGTGTATCTAATAACAACAAGTTTATAATAATAGAATAAACAAAAGCTACATTATATATATATATATCCGTGATATATATAAATATTGTTATGACATATCCTAGCAATTAGTTAATCTGTTAATAACTAAGTGGTGGAATTTTAATAAAGATTAACTAGAAGCTTTTTAAAATTATTATATGACTTACACTTTTTTAACATTTTTAAACTATAATATATATTAAAATAATTACAATATATTTTGACGATATTTATATTGTATATATCGATTAAAATAATAATCACACACTAATGTATTTGTATTATATAATCAGTTATAAATATTTTTAAACGTGGATTATGTATTATTCCTACTGAAGTATATTAATGTAGTGGTCGGAATCGGTCATCCCACGAAAAAGTTTACTACATATTTATTTACATTTCAATTGGAAACTACAATATCCAACGTTTCAAAAGATTATTATTATATGTAAAATAGGTGTTTAGAAGACAAATTCTTAAAATTAAATTTCATAAATAATTCATACCTCTCATTCATAAATCGATAATCACATATTGCGACAACATTTTTAAACCATTATTTTAAAATTACGGTAACCCTGTTTAAACTAGAAATTTCCATCCTAAAGTAGGAGTTCAAAATTTTCTATATATAAAAATTTATTAACAGAATATGGAATAAGTGCATGCATATTATCATATAAAAGTATTATGTGTGTATTATGTGTGTATTATATGGTACCTATGTATATAAAGTATACCTATAATAATTACCAACCAGCGATGAAGAAAAACCCCTTATATTAAGAATCTGAGGTTGAGTCAACAATCAGATGCCAAGAACAGGCCAGATATAATCATTCATTATAAATACAAAAAATGTAGGTTGAACATATTCTATGTGTCGTTAGACGGCAGCAAAAACTGGATGTCGCCGTTGCATGCATCTACCAGTCTTCTAAAACATTCTCGACATGGCTTGTGTAAACGCTTTATTTTCAGAGGAAACAGGTATAGTGCAATCAGCAGAAGAAATCTCTGCTTCAGTTGTTTTCAAAACACCACCGAACAAGTAACCGAACCTCTTGTCGTCAGAGTTCTTGAAAAACAGTCAAACTAAACATTAAATAGTAATCAGTCCGTTTATGGAAAGTGCCAATGTGTTTTTGTTTAAAAAGAATTTCGGAGTAATTTTGGACATTTATACTATGCTATATTTCGTAATGATGAACATTGAAATATTTAAACATTTTAGTATTTAACTTAAATGTATTTGAATTTGTATATTTGAATAAATATAAAAATTCAAAAATACACGATCAACCACTTAGACACATTATTTGTTTTCTGATATTATAAAGGGGGAAAAGAAAATTTACATCAATTGAAGCAAACAGCGTTTCTAGACAATTATTAATTTATTGTTTAGGTACACGTGACCATATAGAAAAAAACTAGGGCATTATAACAAGTAACTAATATTACTAAAAGTCATAACATTTAAGGTTAAAAATCAAAGGCAAAAAGGTTATAGCTATTTAAAATTCAATTTGTGTCAATTTTACGCTGTCTGCGCTTCTAATGTTAAAAAATAAATTATCATTTTGGGTATATTTCCCTTACCTTTTAAGTATAATAAATAATTAATGCAATAATTTTATTTAATTAGCTCAAATAAACGAATCTTACAAATTAGAATACAAAATTACACGTAGGATTTACAAAATAATATTGTTTTTATTCAATAATACTCCTTAATAATTATTTGATCAGTTTTCTAATGGCGGCGATTATTAAACATGCGCAGATATCTATCTCATTTGTTCAGCCCAATATGGCAACTATAGCAAATCAAAACAAAGAGATTTCCGCTTTTTTAAAAGGTGAACATAGGATGATAAAGTTATTGCATTAATTATATATTTATTGTATAATCCCCTCTCAGTTTCTCAAGATTTAATTCCTGCAGGCGAGGAGTTCCTCAGAATCTTTAACATTGCTTCCTCGAATATTTTCAGGGCTTACTATATATTTTCGGAGAAGCCTTACTATAAATGAAAAGAGGATATTGCATTCATGTATTTATATTCTTTAGGTCCGAATACGCATATAATACTCGCTACATTGAAAATTACACTAAAATATTTCTATAGTTCTGGGGTCATACCTTTCAAGCACTAATAAACATAAATTCGCTTGGTCAATTTTCTAACGACTTCCGCCTCAGCAGTATAGGCACAGCTAATTTGCACCTCCAAACGTCTGCACTGATTTTGAGACCGTAATGTTAAATTCTTTGTAGGAAAAGTCTATGACGTCACCAAATTAAATAAGTTTTCCGTAAAATTCACAAGTTTTCGTATTTTTACATTTTTCAAACCTAAATAACTGTTCAGAAGGACCGATACAGACAATCGGAATCTCCAGCGATTATTATTCAGGTGATTACTACACGATAATTCAACCTAAAACCTTCCAATGAACACCTAGAGTTTCAAATAATACATATATATTAGAGCCGACGCTGCCGACACCCCCAACACTTTTCCAATTTGGCCCATTTTTGATGAATGACCCTTTTCAGTATACTATTTTATTAGCATTTATGAGGTGCCCCTTAATTTTGAAAATAGTGCCATCTTACATCATGGCCCCCCAACCAAAAATTAGCAGCGCCAGCCCTGTAATATAAGTTTCGAAACATTTTGCGAACCTCCGTATCTGTCCAAATAGCCACAGAGCCATAATCAAGATCTCCTAAAGGTCCACTATTCTTCCAAGGGTTATAATACAAATACTCTATAGAGTATATAAATATATAACATATATAGACATATATTATTTACAAGAAACTGCACTCACGTATAATTCAGATTTATTTTCGAAATCAATTATTTTTTTGCTCCCATTTTAAAATAACCTAATAATTAGGTTTTGGTTAGGAGTTTATAAATTTATTATTTTAATTTAACAACATATTATTACTTTATACCTAATTACTGCAGTAAATGTGCTCCGTATATATTTATTTAATTATATATATCAATTTTTACTATGAATAAATGTTAATGAAAATAAGAAATTATTGTAGACATTTATTTTGATAGGCATAAATCTCTTTGTTATAAAAAGATTTTATGATGGATTTCTGCTATGTAGTTTCCATATTTTAAATTAATTACCATGTTTAAATATTGTATAGGCCCTACCATAATAATTAGTATAAATAAATATAATAATGTAAAAGAAGAGCTATTATTTTTAATGGTATACTAAATAATTAGTTAGCTTTAAATTTAAGTAATAAAAATTTGATAATTTTGAAATTATATGACTTTATGACTTCGAAAATGATTTTACAAGTAGTATTTATTGATAAAATATATAGTATAAATAAACAAAAATATCTGATGGAGTACCAAAGACTGAGACTATATAAAAACAAAATTTACTAGGAAAATTGCTTTAAGATTAAGGCTGAAATCATAAAGGCTATAGAATATTTTAGATATTGAATATTATTATAACACTTTTTTCAAAATATCATTTATTGTATTTTAAAGTATTATATTTCATTATTTTTTTATTTATTATAATATACTCTATACATATAAGGTATAACATACTTTATATGTTCTTAATTCAAAAAGAAAGCCAAAAAATGAAAGATAAGTTATAACTGAAACTTTTTTATTAGGTCTAGTTTTAGTTTAAAATCGAGGCAAAACATCAAATGATTTCCTTAACTTTTTTTAGAGTGCAGGTGTCTCGTTAATAATGTACAGTTTTGCTATTATTAGGTATGCACGAGGTTGGTTGCTACTACGAAGTATGCAACCTAAAACCTCGTAATTACCTAATAAAGTTCCCTGTATAGAAAATAAATACGTTTTGACATACTTTGTGAACCTCTAAAACTATCGTCACGACTATTATACGTCACTGTGAATATTATAAATGTAGGAAACCACAGTTCTCAGTAACCACAGCAACCGATTTCAAAATTGTTAAGACAACCAGATCCTCAGACAAAATAATTGTGGAGGTAGACTATAAAATGAATACTTTATAGAATATTTAGTTTACGCGATATATCAATCGATTTTCTTAATAGATTTTCTTTCAAATAAAGAAAAAACATGTAGTTCAATCGAGTACTGATGTTATGGACATATTCTAGTATGTGCTTATTTGTTTGACCCCATTAGGGGGTATTTTTAACCCCCTCATAATAACTATGTAGATACCAAATTATCTTCAATTTTACAATTCATCAACTTTTCAATAACTGAGATATACATATATATATTTATTTATTGAATTCGAGCACCATATATACGTTTAACTAAGAATATTGAATATTTTTGCTTACTGCAAATTTTAGAATTATTTAAATTATAATGGGCTTGTAAATGTGTTTAGACAGTTTTAAAGCTCAACATTTTCAATAATTTTTTTTATTAATATATTTGTATTAAACTAAAATTTTATTTATAAAAATTTTTACTAAAAAAATAATTATACAATAAAATAGAGTTCTCACTTTCTTGAGTATAGGTATTTTTTCTTCACTATTTAGGTATAAAATCATGAAACGATTAAACGATTGTATATTATTATATTCTATCAAAAAATGATGTACTGTATTTGATGTACACTTTCTTCTGCAAGTACGTATATTTCACTACAACCGTATGAGTATAATTAAGATAGACAGCCGTACGTGCTCCTTTGAATAGCTGATCATATATTTATTCTAGATTAATAACAAAGATGAAACGCATCGTTTATCAGGCAGACGAACCTGGTTTACTTCCAATTAGAAAATCATTTATACTTATTTTATACTCCCTTTACATTCAACCTCTGATTTTTTTATGATTCATCTCAATCTTAGTTAAATTAAAGGAAGACATTATTTCAGACAACGATTCCTTTTCGTTTATTGAGTTGTCATCTTAAACTTTGATTTAAATATTGTCAGAAAATCTTGCCATCCTTTAACTTTATGAATGAAGCAACAAATATATTTATATATATATATATTGGATTTAATTAATAATGAGTAATTTAAAGCTTTTTTGTGGTTAATTAAGGTGTTAATTATACTTTGCTTTTTAAATCATTATTTTGCACATTAATGAATTTTGAATTATCAGAATTTTAAACTTTAGTAAAAATTAAATTTCATGCTTTGTAGTTTTATTGGCTTGGAATGTGTATAGGCATATAGCATGGAATATTAAACACTATTTCGAGTACTTTTATGCTTCCGTTTTAAAATATGTATATGATATAAATATTTTGTGCTTCTACAAAAGTTCTGTTATGCTAAAATTTCATCCAAAATGGTATTACTGTGTTTAACGAAATATTTTAATTATGATAACAAATTTTTACTGGAATTTTCATATTATATGTTTAAAAAGTTAAAGAGATTCTGCAAACTAAATCTGACTACGATGTTTTCGTTATAACTTGAGCAAAATTTTCCTTCGTGAATTATATAAATCTTATATTAGAATTGTACATTTCAGCATCAAATTTTAGTGAAACAACAAGCAAGCATAATTGCTGAACTGATATTGTATAGACCGATATTTTATGGTATATTTAAGTACAAATTATCAACGGTAAAGATAAACACCATGTTTTCCATAATTTAACATATTCATTGATTTTGCTTACATTTGATATTACACAAATTTCAGATAGACTTGTGACCTAAGTGTGTTATAATTGTTATCTACGTACATGTATACAAAGTCAAGTAAAAATAGGGGTGAAAATATTTACATAAGTCCATGTCTTATCGTAATTTTTGCTGTAATTATCATATTTTTTATATATTCTTTATACTCTATACTCTATAATTACCCAGATAATATAAACATATTCATTTATCAAAACGGTATGTATATATGTATATGTAGTAATAAATACCACATTATTTCATGAAATATTTACCTGGAGTATTATTTACACGTTGTTTTGATAGGTTATAGGCCTATATTTATTATCAATGTCATAGTGTAACTTTATAGATTTTGTTCAACAATAACAGAAAATAATTTTTTTACCTTTGCAATAGTTATTGATTTGTTTATTATCACTCCAAAATTATTAATTAGCTAATTAATGTTTCACGGAAGTTAGTTATAATGTTTTAAATATAAGTTTTTTGCTTTTTTTAAATTATTCTTTTAAAACATCTGATCCACATACGGTAACTACTATAATCAATTGTGAAAATTTGTATTGGCAACGAAATGCTAATATATTTTACAATTTATTATTTTAAAATATAGAATGCTGTAGCAGTACTATTTCCACCTTGACAACCGCATTTGTCCTCAGGAGTCTATATGACCGAAATTGTTCTTCTTCTCCCATGTCATAATTATGAGTCGTATCTTTCGGGTCGAAACTGCAGAAGTATAATGCTTTAATAAATTTTATTTATTGTGAAATTTGATTTGGCTTTTTACAATAATGCGTTTTGTATAATACTTATATGAATATTAAAAACTGAGATGTATAGTAAATAATTTAAATAATATACTAATATGTAGCACTCCATATTAATTCTACATAATTCAACATTATTTTAATTATCCCCGGCCTTCCCACCATCCCCTTTTCTTGTTTATATATTCGTTGTTCGTTCATTATTAATTTTTAATCAAATTAAAGGAGTTCCCATGTGAGGCGGCAATACAAATACCATTACTATACAATATCAATTCCAAATACCATGCTTTCTCAATCACAAACTTAAAGATATATTTCTAATGATATTTAACCTGCTGACTTACTTTAGAAAATAATAATTTTAATGGACTTTAACGTACTTTATGGAAATCGATATTCATCGTTTGAATAAGAAGTTTCACACCAACATTTATGATATACAAATATATGCAAGGTCGATATCTTCATTACTTCCGGATAATAAAATTCACTCCAAAATTTATTATCACTGTTTTTACAGTAAATTTATTTTGACAAGGTTGCGTACGTTACTTAGTTTTTGCCTTAATATTTGTCATAAACTGATTGAACATGGTTTCAATTGAACTGTCTCATTTATAAAATCATTGAAACATATATTTTTAAATTTAATTAAAACTTTAAAACAACAATTTAAAAAATAAACAGATTTATAAACACTTACATTTATTCACCAATCGCTTGATTGATTGATTGATTGATTTTCAAAATCAGTTTATTTCTATATATTTTACTATTTACTGTACTCTGTATCGTATAATTGGATAGATTATTTCAATAGAAAATGCTGTTATTTATAAACCTTTATTAAACAT
>JAUZND010072436.1:0-16895 GCA_034780555.1 Coelogynopora nodosa
GCAGGGGGCCTCGCGGGTGGGCCTGTTGGAGGCGGAGCAGAGGCTGTTGGTGGCGGGGGTGACACTGCTGCCTGGGGTGAATACTGTGCGGGTCATTGCTGAGGTGAGACTATCTGGTGTCGCACTTGTTTGCTTTTTGAAAACTAATTAGGTGTTAGTATTATCGGTTTTTTGATTTTTATTCAATAGAAAATATCTATTGTATGTCAAAAATATAATATGTGTACATTTAATTATCATTTTCCTGAATTATGAGTCAATCTATTAAATAATTTTTTGAGTGTTTTGCTATTTTATATATAATTCATGTATGCCTGTAGCCTACAAGCTTATTGAAAATAATATACTGAATTGAAAACTTTTTTTTTTATCAAAATGAAATAATATATCTGATATAAGTTGTTATAGAATTTAAAAAATTCTAAAAATGTTAATATGACTTGCAAATTATATTTAGAGACCAGAAACTATTTTACACGTATTTATTTTTAATGCAGTGATATATGATTTAAGCATAGACATAGATAGGATTGTTTAGAAGTGAAATCACCCACCTAAACCATGTAATGTAACGTTTGTGGATCTCAATTTGATTGGACGATAGCTACACAATGGCTACCGATTATGAAAGCTGAATAAATTACTCATTTGTTTCGCGTATTTAAAAAATAAATGGCCTATATTTTCGACGTACATTCATGAACATAACATTTTACCCTGTAATATATATATGAAACAGAAAACAAGTCACCAATGAAATGAATATACTTCTCTTTTGATTCAGGAGTAGCGCTAGATGTACAATCAACAGAACAACATGATTTCGGCATTTTCACGCATACACACTTAATCTTTTTGCCCCTTTTGAAAAGGACGGCTGTTGCCACGTATTTGAACAAAGCGCGTTTCTATACCTTTTATCCATTTCTATGGATTTAAGTTATAGTTTCACTAATTATGTTTTATTTAAACAAACCCTTGTAAACTTGTCAAATGTGATTGTATATCATTTCAAATTGTCTTAATTTTAAACGGTTGGGTTACAGTACTTAATGTTGTTTGTGGTGACGATAAAACAATCTCAATCAACGGTACAAATATAACCAATAACTTATTATATATATATGTATTATAATGGTTTGTCTAATCTCTCTATCTCTTTCTCTCTCTCTGCCTCCAGACTTTGGGTTTCTTTACGCCTCTTCAGTTCGGAGTGGATCTCCCTGGAAAGTTAACCCTGATCGAGAACCGGATGGCATCTTGTTTGTCGACCGGCTGGAAGAACAGGGACCTTCTGCAGTCCATGCTGCCCACTGTGAAACTCAAAGGTGGGAGATATTGGTTGATAGATAATTGAGGATTTGTGGATTATCTTTGGCAGGTTGTTGCTATCTTTATATTCGTTAATGTTTGATCTGGAAGAACAGAGCAATTAACAACCAACTGAAACTACGATTGGCTCTAGCAACGGCATTTTCAATTGCATCATATGGAAGTGAGTCATGGACTATCTCAAATAAAGCTGAAAAGAAGATCAATGCATTTGAAATGTGGACATATAGACGACTGCTACGAATCTCATGGAGAGACAGACGGACAAATCTATGGGTGCTCCAACAACTAAAAACATCACCGATGCTATTCACACAAATCGCCAGTAGAAAAATGAGATTTTTTGGCCACGCAATGAGACATGACGGCCTGGAAAAGGACATCATCCAAGGCAAAGTGGAAGGAACAGGTCGAAGAGGAAGGCCACAAAGAACCTGGCAGTCGGACATCGAGGAATAGGCTGGATACAATCTTCAACAAGCATCTCAACGTACAGTACACCGTGAAGG
Organism: Coelogynopora nodosa; assembly: GCA_034780555.1. NCBI lineage: Eukaryota > Metazoa > Platyhelminthes > Proseriata > Coelogynoporidae > Coelogynopora > Coelogynopora nodosa. The sequence continues at coordinate 1,842 of JAUZND010072436.1, forward strand.
CTGCATGGCGTCGATCCGTGAAGGCCACAGCAGCTCGTCTAAGAGCCAACTGATTTAGAAAGAGAGATCATAATGTTAAGTAAATTTAATGATTTCCTTTTTATACTAAATGTATAATAATGGAGAAATAAGTATAATCAGATGTGAAGATCTTTGGTCTGAATTAAATGGTTTTATCGATATTTTCATTCAATTGATAATCCCCACATTAAACATGTTTGTCATTTCTGGTGTTGTTTATGCATACTGTGTTGAGATATGCATCTATCCATCAAGAATTATCCTTTATATTTCATGTATCTCTAGATTCCGGTATTTAATTTGGTCACCAATCATTGGAGCAATGTAAAGCTAACTGGAGCTCAGATATTCCCAGAAAATGGCCAAATTCGATGTCAGAGTTGCAGTATAATAGGCTCTAGTAAGTATCGTAATATTAATAATATTTATATTATACTCGACATGTTGACTACATTATGCGCTAAACAATTAAACCTTTCTTCAAATTTTGACTGTTATAAATTTAACCGGAATATATTGTGTTAAATATAATGTTGTGCTGGTTGTGTAGATTTTTTTAATGTTTTACATAAAAGTTTTACTGTTACGGATATTTTTGAATATATTTTCACATGGTAGCTATATAATTATGCTATTTTAAAAGATTAATCCAAACTTGTAAAAGTTTATATTCTTTTGGAGAGTTATATGTAAAAAAAATTGTTTACTTGTATATAAATGTTACTAATACAATATATAATATGTTTGTATGTTTTCATACACCCCAAACTATTATTCTAGTAATGTATGTGATGCTGCAGATACAATAATTAATTGTATTTATCGATACTAAAGATACTAGTCTATGATTCATCGGTTGTTTAATTTGTTAGAAAGAAAATTTGTTAGAGAGAAGTAAAAAGTTGTTCGCTAATGTCATCACGTGACAGTTTTTTCAATGTTCGAGAACTGGTTGAGACCGAAAAAGTAGATGTCAATGAGAATGGTGTCCCCAACAGCATTACTTACTATTTTCAATGTAATATATATATAAATTTCAGTATACGGCAAAATAGTTTATAAAAAATTGTTCAAAAATGCGAAACACAATTTTAGTTCCTGTATGTCATTTAGAAAATAAGAAGTATACTTTTATTTTTCAGTTTAATTTCAATCAATTTACGTTTCTCTGATTTATATTGCCTAAGTTTCCTCACACAATTGTAAACCATTTTAGGAAGAAAGATGTTAATAGATATAAATCGAAGTATATTTATCATTATTTCTTTTCTTAATCTTGACTTAGTTGTCTACTATCTCGGCGGCTTTATGCAAAACGAGGTATTCTCAAGAGACATTTATCAGATTAATCTGGATTCAATGGTCTGCTCAAAAATCGGCGCATGGTCCGACTCCTCCTATTTTCACGCCGCCACCATCGTTCCACGGGTAAGATGGCTTCGTCTGTTTGTTTTCACATAAAAATGTATGTTTAGTTTTTTAATGCAACTGTGAAGTTGTTTTATATGTAAAATAAAATTATGTCGGAAATTGTCCGCATTTATTTGATATGCTAACGTCATTTTGATGCCAAGTATAATTTTATAAATTTAAAAAATGTATACAGAACATTTGTTTCCAAAAATTATGTTGAAATGTAAACTATGGATTGTTCATTAAAATGACAACATTAATGTAGCTAACTGAAAGCTAACTAACAATTATGTTATCCAATTACATTCTTATAACTGAATAATTTTGAATTATTACAGATAAACCGATTCGTTCTGTAACTTTTTTTTGACTTTGTGTAAAATAAGTTATTTTATATCTTATTATGTAAACTTTTTTTGTACACTATTTTCAATTTATCCATTAAATTAATTAAAGTTTTAGTCTTAAACTTTCCTAATTTTCTAATTTTTACATTAAAAGTAATCTAAATAAAATTGAAAATATTACTAATTTTATAATTATAACAAAAAGTTTGTTCTCAACACCAATTAATGTATTTTCAGTATAGAAAAAGTTTATTTATTTTTTAAATCACCTGAAATGATGCAATGTTGCAAATTCTTAAAGGAATTTCGTATTCTTTGACTTAGTTATTAATTATTTTTAATTAATTGAAAGTTTATTACATGATTAAAATATATAGGCCATAATATCAATAAAATCATTCGCAAAAAAGTTTTGAATAAAGACACTTTTTGCATAATTTTATCATCGAATGAATAAAAAAGCTAAACTCGTTTTTACTATTATGTATACTAAACCTGAACGTTTTTAATGTATGTAAGTCTTTATTTATAAACATATTTTTACAATCTTTTAATAAATATTTATTTAAAAAATTATCTTTCCTCTAACAAAAAAGTGTACGGGAACATCACATAATTGAAATAGCGGCGTTTAGTAAATGTTATGGGTAAAATTGTTTGTTCTTTTTATTTAATTCGTCCGCAGCTTATTTATATTTTTACAGAGTGAATTGTTATTTTTGTTACGCCTAAAGTGTTTAACCTTTCCATCCTCACAATTGTAATCTGCAGAATTAAACACATTTTTATTGCTCCCCCCACCCAAGTCGGGAGGTCTATACACCTTCGGTGGAGTGCAGTGCATCCAGCAACAGCGGCGCACCAACACGATCCACCTGCTCCAGCTTCCGGTGCCCCTCCCCCTGGCTGAGCTGGCCTGGCAACGTCTCCTCAACCACTCGTTGTCGACGCAGCAGGCCTGTGTACCGCTCCACCAGCCCACCCGCAAGCGCCTCTTGTCGTTCTCTTCTGGCCACTCGGCCTTCACTCCAGTTGGAGAACAGCAGGTGTCCTACACTACGCTCAGACTGCACCTCTTCCGGATGGGTGTGCCGGATAGGTTCCTGGATAGATTCCCCTCAGATTCGGTTACGGCGGCGTAGAGATTGACCTTCATGATGTGTGACTGTATATATACAGTTTATATCTATATTTTATATATCTACACTGTATGTGTTGATATCCTGTTGTTTTTGACATGTATATAATATTTATTTTTTGTATAAAGGTGAAGCCGTGTTTTGGACTTTTTAAATGCATTACATAGATTGTGTTTTGTATTTATGCCTGTTTTGTTGGACAGGGAGTTTCTAACTGGATAAAATAAACTGCTAACATAAATTGTGGACTGCGATCGATTTAATAGGCGTAACTTAGTTTATTTTAAGTCGACGCAGTTTATATATTCTGTTCGATTTATGAAGTCATTTTTAATTTTACAATATTCTATCTAAATTTCAGTCAGTTTTCTTTAATTTTTGTACCTACCTACTAAAATATATTTCATACACATTTTGTTGCACCTTTCTATATTGGCATTTATATATTTCATGGTCTAATTTGACTAAAAATGTATCTAATATTCTAAATGATCATTCATTCTTGCTGGGATACATAGATGATTATTTTCTAGTATCCATATAATGTTTATTGTATGCTAGCCTATATCTGCTCTATCCTGACTAACTACTTACTACACGTATTGTTATATAAAACATAACTGGTGAAATTCAATTAATGCGTTTCTGTTCTTCCTAATGCCATTTTATTTAGCGTAATTCGTTATTGAGTGGTATCCTATTTTTGTGATAGTGCCAAATCTTGCTTAGACTGTGTAACGTTGCTATCAGTTTTCAATGTGATATATGGCATGTTTGAAATGCCTTGTTTAATTTAATGTGTTGAAGTAAACACTCGTTCTCATACACTTTTTAAATTTCTGTTTTGCTTTAACTTTGTTAGCTTTTTTGTTGTGTCGAGTTTAATTTTGCAATTAGTCTTGTTTTTATTTAAACAATAATCTTTACAAAAGTTTATCGGTTTAACATTTACAACTCCTGCGTGTATAGGCGCCAAATGGTGTTTTTCCTATTTTGTTTTTTACTATCCTGCATTTTCATAGATATGTATTGTAATTGTGTATTTTTCATTTCCTATCTGTATGTATTGTGGGGAAAAATTGTACGCTATCTTAAAGCCCAAATCTCCGGTTTCAGCTAATCTTCAAAATTCCCACCCATTCCCCCCGAATGTTCGCCGACTTCCAGATTTGGTGAAAACATGATGAAATTTTACATTATTGTGGACTTTTATGTGTTACATTGATTTTATTCATAAATTTTCTAAGCTAAAGTGCCTTCTGTACGAATTAACATTTTTTCTGAAGTGCAGAACGTCTTTGTGTAGTTTACTTGTAGCGAATTTATTCTTATTTACTACAGAATGTTTTGCATCTAGATCTTCAGGGGAAGCCATCTAGATGTTTGGAATACTATGTTTGGTTGCCTAAGGTTTTGTATAGATGGAATTAATAGTAATGTGCCATCAGGAATGCTGTAAATATGTATATAATTACAAATAATATGTGATTATACTATGATCATTTAGACCGTATGGTTCCAGTATTGAGGTATTCAGTGAGAGGTTCAAGAATACACCGTATCATTTATTAACTGGAATGCATACTTATCTGGTTTCATAATATATCTGAAATATAGAAGTTAATTTTATTGCTTAAGCATTTAAGCTTAAATAGTCTTAATTAAGTTTTGCACTACAGTCTGAAGCCACAAGGGCGTATTGAAGGTAAAATATTATATATTTTGCTCATTTTATTAATAGAATCTATATAACAATCGAAATTCTGTTATAGCACCACCAAATTTAAAAGTGTTCACTATAACTATAGACGGTCAAAACATGGAAAGTTTTGGTGGTTTTAAATAATTCGCTGAAACTATAAATGTCAAGATGTTTATAATATGTTTGAAAATATTCCCAAAATAGGTGGTTTTCAGGGTCAAATACACATGTATATAGTGTTTATTATTAGAAGAAAAAATTTATTGGTAGATAAAGTTTTTTGTATACATTTTGTAAATAAGCACTGATTTGATTTTAGTGATATTTATTGCATCTTACTAATTAAACCTTACGATTGATTTCCATACTTTTAAAGTATTTTTTATATGTGGATTGACCATTGACGGATCCAGGAACTTAGAATGAACGTGGTCCACATTAAATATAATAGCAAATTATCTATGAAATATGACCATGAAAAGGAAGGATAATTATTTTATACAGGGCACTTTAATAGTTCTTTTAAAAATGGTCCGGGCTTACAGTTAGACCCCACCTCTGAATCGGCATTATGATTTATGAAAAAAGTAAAAGTATTCGACGGTTGATAAAATAATTCCATTTAAATTTAGCTTAAAATATATATTTTTGAGCAATTAATTATTAATATATTACAATAAATAATATTATGTATCATTACATGATTATATATACGTAATAGATTTTAACATCGCCACAAAATATTTCAAGACAAAAAACTATTTAGAATAGAAGTTAAAATTAGTCGTCATTTTTACCAACTCACTTGACTAAATTGTGATGTTATCCCTGCCCTTTGACCATTCTATTCTACAATTAATTATGAAGAATTTCAACCTTGTAGTTGAAAACAACTGCTTATTTCCTTATTTCAATTACATATTAATCTGTAGTCAGCATTATAATAATAATTTATCATTTTGTTTAACTTGATTAAATATTTTTATTATATGTCATTAACATCTTCCCCTTACTTATAGGTTGTTATGTGGTATATTAATTTAATTTGCCTGACAGTAATAAGTAGAAGGTCATTGCGTAGAATTTGTTTGTACATAAACTTGTATCGAGGACCTGCTTTGCTGTGAAATGACATTATTAATTAAAAGCATATCATCTGAGAGATTTAAATCATATATTAAAATGTATACATAGTATTCTTTAAAAAAATATGTTTAATTTTTAATATAATTTTTTTTAATCATATTTTCAAAAATAATGATAGTCTGTTTAATAGTTTTTTTGTTTTAGACAATTTTAGAGGACTAAACTATTTTTAAAGGAATTATTTGATGTTTTAATTCGAATACAATACTTCCTTAATATATACTGTGCTTGAGAATATGTATGTATATGATATTACACTTATTTTAGGAAAAACATGCTGAGAATCTACACATTGTAAAATGTATGTATTCTACGTGTCGAAGTCGAATCGAATCAATATATGTTACAATAGGTAGATTCAGGATATATCTCCAATAATAACCAGCAGTGTAATTGCCACATATAGGCCCTATAGTTAAATTTGAAATATGGACAGAGAATTTTATTAACTAAATGTTATATCGCTTTTAAAAATCTTATAATAAATCTTATAATTATATAATACACTTCTTCTACACAGTAGATCTCTATAGAATGGTTATATATATATATATATGATATCTACACAAGTCAAGATATTTGTAAATGTATAATTAGTGAATGGAAACATGTTGATTTTATCGCCTGGAATATAATATGCACACCATAAAAAGTTTCTTATGCATTAATTGTTATGGCTCGTATAAATATAGAATTGACCTATTTTAAATACTGAGTATTTTTCCGTCATTAGTTATAAATATGCAAGCTATTAATATGAATCAAACTTTACACATACAGTATACATTTCGCTTTCTATATGATAACCCAAAAATAAGTACTATTCAATAATATTTTTTTAAATGTGTTGGTATCAATTACAGATTTAATAGTAATAACCATTAATGATGTTTCTCCCCCATAGCAGCACCAGGTGCTTCTGGAAGCATATTGAAATAAATGTTATTCTTAAAAAATATGCTTTAGTTTTTTAAGGAGATTCTAAATACGACTGGTTAGTTTTTATTTAGCAGCAAAAATGTGATAATAAAAATGAATTAGACCAGTGATAAAATGAAGTGAAAAAATCTGTTTTTAGCCACTTTTTTATCATTTGTAAATAGCATGTCACCAGTTATAGTAAAAATTTATTTATTATAATGGCATTTAGTCATTTATCGTGCTATCAGGTTATCCAGTATATTAATATATGGAATAGAAAATAAATTTTAAAATAATTAGCTTTTTAAATTTCATAATGATATCTGTTGTAGATTTTGAGTAATATTGATTTGATTATTGACTCACACAAGTGAGTCAATTTGATCCCCATCACCAACTTGTTGCTTTTAGGAATTTATTATTCACACGTAGTTAATACTTTACATGTGTTCTTATTCAATCAATTTGACAAATTTTTATTTATTACCCCTAATGTTTCTGATACTATACGCATTATCAAAGATTCTTCTTCTGCAGTTTTAAGAAATTATAAGAAAGGTAGGTCTCAACTAATGTAGGTCACAACTAACGACCTACTTACAAAATCAGTTAGAATAAATTTTGAGCATTTTGTTTTTCACACTTACAACAATTTTAGTTAAATTTGACAATAAATTGTAAAATAAATATTCAATTTGAAAATTTTTAGCTTTATAATAATGTATTTAGATGTATAACATCTTATCTATATATATAATTTTTTACTTTCAGGATATTTATGAGATATGTCAGAATTGATTTTAGTACTCAATTTATGTTCTGGAAGAAATTCGTGATATTCATACTGCTTAGTAAGTTTGTTTATATAACTGTTGTTTTAGTACCACTTTAAATTTCTGTTCAAATAATTACATGTAATAAAGTATAACTTTTATTGCATGTTGCAATAACTATGAAGGATTACAGTAAAAGACTATACTTACGTCAGTAATCGTAATGCAAGATGTCTGCGAAATGTATTTCCATTTGTCTTAACACAAATGACATGAGGCATTACCAGAGTTCCTGAGATCGTGGAAATAATAGTAATGGAATCAATATTATTTTTTCAATTTTCACAATTGGAAAAGTCTTGGAAAAGCATGAATTTGTCAAATCTGTAAATATATTTTTATTACATATGGCTAAAAATTAAATCCTATTCAACTAATAATTTGTTTCTTCCAACAAAAAATTTCTTTTATGGCATATCAGTATACTCTATTAGCATTTATTTCACATTAATATATTCTTTTCAGTATACAACTAGCCGTGCTGCTACTAAATACACAATATATATATATATATGTGTACAATATTTTTTTTATATTGTGTATGCCTGAGATGTTTTATTTATTTCAATTTTAAAATATGTATGATCCTTTTCTAGTGGGATTTCATAAAGTATGATATGATACAATAAATGTTGTTGAAGCTTATATTAGTAAACTTAACCTATATTACCTTAATATTAGTAAACTTAACCTATATTGCCTTAATATTAGTAAACTTAGCTATATTACCTCAATATTAGTAAACTTACCTATATTGCCTCAATATTAGTAAACTTAGCTATATTACCTCAATATTAGTAAACTTAGCTATATTACCTCAATATTAGTAAACTTAACTATATTGCCTCAATATTAGTAAACTTACCTATATATTGCCTCAATATTAGTAAACTTACCTATATATTGCCTCATATTATACTATAATAGTATCCATAATTTGGTTGATAGTAGGCTATACTAATATGAATTATATGAATATTTGAATAAATGGAGTAATTGATATGCACATATTAAAAATTTTTGAAGTAGCATTCATATTTCAAATTGAAATTATATTATCCACAAACATAAATATTTACAAATTATAAAATTACCAAATTATTAAATTTTATAAAACACATTTTTAACACACATAATGTCCTTATTATATTGGTTGTACCTATTGAATTCAGCACCACTGTATTACATAGTTGAAATCTGTTCGTTTCAGTTTGACACATCAAAATTGTGAGACAGTTTAATGTCCTTGGGTTATTATTATTTTTTTTTTCCCGAATTGCATCACTACACTAGTCATATAATGACAATGGCAGCTAAACTCTTTTAAATTTTAAAAATGTGTTTCTATATCTATGTCATTCATATTTCAATCATGAAAAAAAAATTAATGAAAGTGTGGGAACCCTGATTTAGTTTATGCAATTTGTTATATGTTTAAAATATTTACAATCCGCTATTTCAGGTAATAATCAACAACAACCATGTTACTCAGTGATGTATTGACCGTTTTGGGTTTTGTGGTATGTTCCTATTAGCGCATATTTAATTATTATTTATTTGTGTAAAAAGATTATATTTCTTTGGCAGCTTGATAATGAATAATATAGACAATAATAAAAAACGTGTTGCTATTGTATATAATATATACAAATGTTTTAACCCATTTTTTATATCACTGATTATGAATATAACTAATATCATGAAACGAATAATGAGAAGCGGTAATAATATGATTTGGTAAATGTTATATTTTTCCTAATTTTTGATAAATTTTCTGCAGTCAGTATAGTATGTAGGGTAATGTTTAACAATAAATGAATGTAATATAATGGGTAAAAAGATATGTTATATCACTTGTGAATCAATGTTTTTGGAATTTCACATATCATTGAAGATAATACACATTTTTTATGCATTTTGGTAATTTTAATGCGAATTAAACACGTTTTGTTTCTATGTTAACACAGGAATGATGCGAACAGCACAAATTGATATTATAGTTTCCATTTCAATGCTATATTTTTTACTAATGTATTGTATCTTTTTTTGTGTATTTTTGTTTATAGTTCTGATTTATTCGTGCCTCCTAATTTCCATTTGAAGCTAGATGTGATGACATTTTAGTTATTTGTTACGTTTTTCTTCATCAAAATCGAGTTTTATTTTGAGTTACAATGGTATCTAAGTGGTATTTAAGTTTAGCATTAACCTGTATGATGGCTATTTCAAATTTTCTTAACATTTCATAGTATGCCCAATATTTATAAAAGCATATCACCTTTTTGTTAAAATTAAGCTTCAAATAGCCCAACAAATATATTGGAACTAATATAATAAAATACACAACATTGATGTATAAGATTTGCTGAAATTAACTTTTTACTCCGCAGTATCATTCTTATTATTCTACTGTTTATATTTAAGATCTATAATACAATCTGAAAAGAAATTTAATTTTTTAATAAATTAAAATTATATACTATTTAATATCATATACATAATTATTGTTGTACGCAATATAGTGTATCATTTATTAAATATTATTATGACTCGCACTACTTTTATCAATCCATCTATGTATAGGAACTGCTACATGTTCTTCACAAAGCTTACGTTTATTTTCAGGATTTAGTGAGTGTTAGCGTTTCCATCACCTACCTTTCCTCTCATGTTAGAACTTTTGATATTTCACCGTCATGGATTGGAGCATTCGGTAAGTTGGCAAACAACATTTTCGGTTAAAAATTGGCCTTTTATTACGTTATCAACAAAATCGAGATAATTAAAAACATATTTTTCCAAACAAATCAGTCAATTGAAAAGATTATATCTTATTAATTATTTTTAATGCCAACCAAGAACTACCACGTATAGAAACTAACAAAGACTGCGAAGAGTTAAACACCTACAATGGTGGCATATAGCGATACCCGTGGCGCTTTAACAAATGTTTACTTTAATATTAACTTATACTACCTAATATTATGTTGTTTTTATATCATTCATTGCTGGTATTATATAGTTTGTCATGTGTTTGGTTTGGTAATTAGTTATTTGTATTACTAATTGACTTTATAGTATTCGATTGTATATAATAATAATAATGATCTATTTAACAGCTTTAAAATGTTACTTTCAAAATTCGATTGTTTTAAATAAATTAATTATTTACAAACTCTTAATAGTTGATGTCTACATTTTCAGCATCTATATATGGTGGAGTCCAATTAATTTCAAGTTATTGGATGGTAAGCTAATATTGTTATCACATTTTTTATAAATTTCATCCGATTAAATAATCCGACTGTTGTTTGAATTAAGATTTGAAACTACAGTTGATATTATTGTATTACGTAAATAATGCCTGCAAACAGAACAGATGCTATCATAATTCTCAATTATACATCTTAACTGTTTTATTTATTAATTGCAACTTATTTGTTTTATTAATTGTTAACTATTAAGTATAAAAGAATTTCTAATTTATGCGTATTATAATCAGTACTATTAATTATAATTGATTTTTTTAATTTAGAATTTTATATCAATTTATTATGTATTGTATTATTTTCTATTTATATATATAAGATTGTAATCTTCTTAAACACACACATTTTGAATCTTAATTACATTGGTTTATTGTACATTTACTCTTGTAACTCTATACAGTATATGTCAATTTTAATTGTTTATTTTTAATAATATATTCATAATTCTATAAAATTTTATTATTTACTTTGGTCATGCCTAATACACGTAAATAGTTGCTATTTAATTACATCGAAATAATAACATCACATATATAACTCTGGGTATGTTTTCTTTCTCAGGGCTACTTGAGCGATAGGTTTAGCCGACATAATGTCTTAATAATGTGCTGCCTTATCTCTTCGCTGGGATATTTCATCATGGCTTCTGCTCCCTCCATTTATTGGCTTATTATTAGTCGAATTATTTCAGGTAGGTCCCTACCTATACATACTCATGATTCATTTATCTAATAATATTTATTTCGTAAATTATGACGGCTTTCCGGCTTACTGTAATGTCTAGTTTCTACAAACAATTGATACGTAATACGTTCCTTTTCTGTAATACATTAAAGAAAGGATGATCCATTCTTATTTGATGTATAAATTATAAGGTTGTATTTTTAACAATTTGATTAAAAAAATCTGGATGGCGCATCTTTTTCATAGAGTTATTTCAAACATATGTAACCTAGTTTTGCACACTTTTCTCATTTTATATGTTTAATTGATCAAAATAAATATAGTATATATATATAGTTATGTTAATTTTATATGATTTAATTTTTTGTTTATTTATTATTGGAATAAGTATATTACAATTGTTGTATAATATGGTTGTATAACCTTCTATATTATTACGCTACTACACAGTCTATAAATTCTGTTTATTTATAATACAAAATAATTCGGAACGGTGAAGCAATGCGAGTCAAATGATATTATTCACATTAAATTACCATTGGAAACACCTGATTACGATTCTATGAAAATGTAATAATAAGTGTAATAGTAAATAATCACTAATTTTTTAATTATATACTTAATTTAGCACACGCTATTCAAAAAAAGCTATCTATCCTATAGCATTGTCATGTTTGTCATCAATTGTGTTTTCGCACGAAAACTCCCCATTAAATATGTTCCACTAAAATGTACTAGATTTTCTGTTTTAAATTTTACGCGTTTTTTGCAGATTTTAGCAAAACATCACACGTAAATGTTTTAGTCGCATCTTATCTTAAACATCTCAAAGTGCTGATTTTTTTAACATACGAAGTAAATATAGAAATGTGTTATATTATGTGTTCTCAATTTTCAAAGGTCGCTTTTTTAATCTTATTATGCAGGTATCTTCAAACACAGCCAAACATTAAGCAAAGCTATTATTTCTGTCAACGAGGGTACCTCGGCCCAGAAGAAAATGGGCTATTTCTCTTCTCTAAGTAGTATGGGCATGATTGTGGGACCTCCCATTGGTGGATTACTTTACGATCGATTTGGATTCTTTATCTGCGGCTGTGTCTCATCTGCCGGATTTCTTCTTATGACATGTTAGTTCTTTTATTTTGTGTAGATATGTATTATAATTTACCTCTAATTGTTAATATTTATTTGAATTGTGTGCATTATGATGAGTATGAGTATAATATCCATGTAACAACAAATCAGTAAATTGCACCATATAAAGGGATATCGACGATTATTTTTAATTCGATTATTAACATATATTTTACTTACAAAGTCTATCGTTTATTTTAGTTAACCTTTCTCGTATTTACTTAATTTTACTTCTGTTTATAATGACGGTGTCATTTTTATTTGCTCTTTATGTTACAATATATTGCACTGTATAATATTAACCTAATGAGGAATGTATTTTATTCTTAATAAAGAATGTAAACAAAACGGAAATAGATCACACTATTCTCATGTTTGAGCTTCCTTATGAAAATGTACACCACATCTTTTTCCGTAATTTTAAAGATAGTGGTGTTCTGAGTTCATTAAAATAAAAATATTCCTTTGTATTGTCCTAGTGGAGAAAATATTAATGTTAAATATCACAAATACAGTTAAATTATTGATTTTTCATTATTTAAACAATATGTTTTATTTTTTAATTTTCTAAAACATTTAATACTGTTGCTGAGTTTAACTCGAAACACTTGACATTAAATTTTATGTCTTACATATTTACAATTTATCAAACATTTGCTTTGTTTTTTACCTTTAAATCATACTGTGTCTCTTAAAAATTACTGTACTTAACTATGTTTATATTATTACTTTTCTTTGCAATTATTTTTAAAAATTTACATATATACTGTATATATATTTTGTTTTTTGTTGATAATACTATTTAGTCAATAAATTTTAGCGAATTAGTTAATATGTATTAAAGATTACATTATAATATTCTGTATAATTTTCTAACGTAGGACAATAAAAAAAAAAATTTAAGTTTAGACAAATTCGAAATTTATTATTTTATACAAAAACATTAGATTTGTTTGAGTAAATATTTTTTATGTTAAAATATTGAAAAATTATTTAAATATATTTTTGATATTTAGAATTAATATTATTATGCCATTTTTTCCAAATCGGACAATGAAAATGGAAATTTTTTGTTATAAGTTTGTCCTTATACAGTTTAAAATTAAGTTTTGTAAAATTTTGATAAGGGAAATTTTTTATTATGATTATATATAAAACAACTAAAAAATCTAATTATTACATTGTAGTGACAACTACTTTCTTAATGAACAAAAGAGTTAAGCATGAACAGATATATCAAACGAGCTAACTCGCTGTACAGCCTATTGGCCGACGCAGGCAAACAATCAATAAAGCGAAATAGCAGTAAGCAGTTAAGACAGAGTCACAAACACGTGCAGGATTATTAGTCATTAGTAGCCGCTACACAGCTCCCCCCAGAATCCTGCAAAGTGCCAAAATGCTGTGGAGTACGAAGCAGGCGTCCGGAACGGGTAGTGACGGAAACCTTCAGCTCGGCCGGAATAGAGGCCGGGGCCGGCGGACCTTGAAAACGAGGTGGTCGTCCTCGGCGTCGGGGTTGGGCAGTGAGAACAGGCTGGTCGATGTCGAGATGTGCAGGTTTCAACCTGTCCACCGAGACGGTTTCGGGCCGACCGCCGCGGTCGATTTGAAATGTCTTTGGGCCGTGGCGCAACACCTTGAACGGGCCTTCATAGGGGCGTTGGAGAGGGGTACGGTGAGCATCTCGGCGGACGAAAACAAAATCTGAGCGATCGAGTTGCAGAGAGACTGATGAGTGAGGTTCACCATGACGTGTGGTAGGGATGGGCGCGAAAGCTTGCACAGCCGCGCGCAGTTGGTGAAGATGGTCAGTCGGGTCCCTGGTAACTGACTGCGTAGCAAAGAAATCGCCGGGAACTGTAATGGGAGCTCCATATACTAGCTCCGCAGATGAACTGGACAAATCGTTTTTCGGAGCTGTGCGAATTCCTAACAAAACCCAAGGCAATTCGTCTATCCAGTTGGGTCCGACAAGTCGCGTCTTCAAAGAAGACTTCAAGTGCCTGTGAAAGCGTTCAACTAGACCATTGGATTGAGGGTGATAGGACGTGGTGTGATGCAGTTTAATTCCTAAAAAGTTGGCCGTCGCTGCCCAAAGTTGCGAGGTAAACTGAGCACCGCGGTCTGAGGAGATATCGGACGGCAAACCGAAACGCGAGATCCAATGAGAAATGAAGGCTCGTGCGCAGGTTGTCGTGGATGTGTCGTTCAGAGGAATGGCTTCAGGCCAACGCGTGAAACGGTCCACCACGGTGAAAAGGTAAGTATAACCTTTAGAAAGGGGCAAAGGGCCAACTATGTCAACGTTGACATGGTCAAATCGACGAGCAGGAACTTGAAAAGTTGCAAGAGGAGCACGCACATGGGTGTGTATTTTCGACAGTTGGCAAGGCACACAACTCTTGGCCCAGGCATTAACTTGCTTTCTGAGACCATGCC
>JAUZND010072447.1:0-10990 GCA_034780555.1 Coelogynopora nodosa
CCAATAATTCCTTTTTACATGCAGCAACCGCTGCAAATGGGGATGTTCAATGTTCCTCTAACATATACTTATATAATGAGTGTGCTTCTTGCAATTGGCATTGCTCTGCTATCAAGAATAATTATGGATGAACTTCCAAAGAAGTAATTGACATTTTATTTTTCTACATTTAAATCTATACTTGAATGGGTTGTTTTGTGTGGTTTTCAATATAATGTATTTGGTAAAATTGTTTATAATACAAAAATAATTTTTACAAATTTTTGTACAAATTTTCAATATCTATACTTTAATAATTCTACTTGTTTAATTTTAAATGATGTCATTCTGTGTACTTATGTCTTTTGTCTTGTTATATCTTTAGGTTTGTTTTGACGTATTATTTTTGTATGATATTTGTGATTATTTTAAACATTTAATTAGTTAAATATGAATGATATTATCTTAAAGTATGTTTTGAACAACGTTTGTACATTATTTTATACAATTTACATGTAACATAATTTTTCTTGTAGTTTTTCATTTCTATTATTTCACTGTAACATGGTTTTAAAGGTTTTTACATCTACATGAATACAATCTATCTATTAGAAAAAATTTCATTGATTCCATTTTTGAAAAAATTATCATCAAAAATTTTGAGTAAAATAGTTATATGTGCGTTTTAACCCTCCGTGTGTTCCTGTTTCATGTCATTTTTAAAATAGCTCCTTCCTCCGAATGTTGAACTACTTCTTGATGTCGAAAAATTTGAAATTTAACACGCTGGTAGACTTTTATGTTTAAAAATGATTTTTTTATTATAATATTTTCTTTTTCTTCAAGTTTGGGATAATTTGGCGGTTTTCTTAATTGGAAATAGCAGGCAGCAAAATGATTTTTAAGAATTAAATGTATTTACCATATATGTGGAAGGTTTTTAAATAACGAATTTGGTCCTCTGAACATATAGATCGTTAAATTTGTTTATTTTAAACCTTCCAAACTTTCAGGTAACATCATATAGGATGTACTTAATATTATCTTTGGTTGCCTAAATTAAATTCTAGGTGGAATTAGTAATATCTAATACAAATAATAACATTTCTTATGGTAATTTAGACAATTCAATACACTTTCTAATAGATAGAAGTCGTTTTTATAGTTTAAATGCTTTTCGTATCCACCTACAGTGTAAAAACGTAATATTGAGATATTTGTGAAGAGGGATATGATTTTAAAAATTCCGTTAAAAAAGCAAATTTCAATGTTTATAAAGTCTTATTTGAAAGTAGTCCATAGAAATTTCCCATAAAGATGATGTCTTAGAAGTCAGTGTTTTCATTATAATTTGGTTAAATATAATTACAGGGAAGGATTACTAAATCTTTATTAAAATAAAATACAGAAAAAATTAACACGATTTAATCAACAATGACGATACCCACACCGTATTAATTGGTTTTAATGTTTATAGCTATCACATTTTAAAAGTATTCGTTGCTCCTTTGCTATTTAACCCATTGTCATGAATTTTTCAGTAACCTCATATTAATTCTAAATGGGAGTTTACACAGAAAATTTCCACAAAATGTTTTTCAGAAAAATCTTAAACAATAAATTTCCTAAATTAAAAATATTTTTTATAAAAGAAGATGAGTGGTTCATTCGTCTAAAAATATATTTATCTACCTAAGTGTAAATCATATTCTTCACCAGGAAATTGGTCAGATCGGATAGATTAAAACTTTTATTTTCAAAATAAGCTTTGCATATATATACACAATCAATTTTATCGAAATGTAGTATTGGTACATGCAAAATGAGAGGTAACTGGATCATATCCAATATTTGTTATACTTTATTTCATTAGATGTTTATTTTGTAATACATGTAGGATTGTATGACCCTTATTTGGACGTGTTAAAAGAAATATTCTGATAATCGCGTAGTTTTTATCATATCTAAAATTAGGTGTTTTTAACTTTAGGATATATAGTATGTGTCCATAAGTAATTAATATATTAAAAAAATAGTTTTACTCCATGTGAACTACACTAAAATACAAACATCAGCTACTTCGACTTTCTTATAAACATCGATTAAACTTTCTACGTTTAAACTGTCGCTCTATTTGCAGCTATAAAGTAACTGGTTCACAAGGTCAATGAATTTAATATGAGTCAATATAATATACAATATTTATGGAATCCAAGCAGATTGGTTTTATCAGCAAATGTGGACTTTAATCAGGCATAGGTATACCACAGAACATTAAAGTTATGCGTCCTTATATATACATTTAGTATTTGTTTGATACTAAATAAATACTCAAATGAATTTGTTTATGGCGATATGGTTTATGCAAAGTAACAACCTAAATTGTGAATTAAGCGCCCGATCAAATATATCCACCTAATTGTATTTTCAATTAAATATTAGTTGGTATATTAAATGGTATACATTTATTTTAAAATGAATTATACTAAAAACAATCCATTTGACTTTGCATTGAAAAATGTATATAAATAACGATTAAATCAGCCATTATGGATACAACTTTATAAGCCAACTATATACAATGAGATTGAAAGGACTAATCGAATTTTCTGACTATAATTAATGCTCATAATATCATATTATTTATACTAGATCAATGCAAATTAATGTTGACTCAAATTTCAATAGGCCCTATTATAGGCTGTGCTATCTTTTAACGATCATTCCTTTTTCTTTTCGGTATTTTGATATAATAATACTAAGATTGGTCGTGGGATGCATTGATGATTATATATATTTTTTTAGATAGTTCGTTGTTAATATGGTAAATTTGGAACAAATACATTTTTTGAACGCAAAATATTCCCTCAAAATAACGAATTTTGTGTTGTACCTATCTATCTTGCTATATCTCGAATAAATAATAGTCGAGTACTTAAGGTATTTTAGATTTAATTATTAAATTTGTAAATGGTCATTTTGACTGGAATAACAAATTTCCTGTTATATACATGAGTTTTTTTATATAAGGAATTATATAATGTTATTAGAATTTGCAACCTTTCTGTAAACAGATATACTCACATAATAGTTTGTTCATGACTTCCCATCTTGTTTAAGGATAAACCGTGGATAACCCCTATCACTAAAAATGACTAATCCACTAACGCTAGAAAACATATCGCATCAGAAAAGACACCTTAAAAAGTCAAAAAATAAATTATTAAAAAATATAGGCCAAGAAATGCATGAACTCTACTAAATCTCCATGGAACATATTCAAGGAATTATCTGATTCCAGCAACACCACATATATTTAAACTTTAATTAGCCAAGTTATTGCCTCCAACCCGTCTTCTAACCCAGTCGATGTTATAAACGATCACCTCACTAGTGTTTTCCCAAAAAGCGTACCCACTCCAGACTTCGACCATGACGACTGGTCCGTTATCATAACCCCTGCTGACGTCCATTCAAATATATTTAAACTCAACCACAGAAAAGCGTCAGGGCTTGACAGCTGCATCCCACATAAAATCTTCGCCATCGGCGCAAACTACCTTTGTACTCCCCTAGCCCATATCTTCAACCTCATTATCATTAATCGTCATTTTCCTCTTGCTTGGAAAAAAATCCAACATGATTCCTATTCCTAAGAAACCTAAACTTACTATTTCGATCTCAAACCTATCTATTTACCATCAATCTTCTCAAACGTCTTTGATAAACTTATTTTCTCCAAAGTTAACCAACTCTTCTTTAAAAACGTCGAACCGTTCCAATACGGATTTAGACCGCATTCGAGTACTACTACGGCTGCATTTATCCATATACCCGCCCTCATCTCAACTCACCATGATAATCCTATAATTCTTGCAACTACAGTTATTGTGTTGGATTTAAAAAAAGCCTTCGCTACCATCCTTCACGACAAAATAACATCTTGCCTGCTTTCGACAGATATCTCCAAGGGACTTACAGTCTCTCTTTATTAAAAGCTAGTTTTACAATAGATGCCAAAGTGTCAAATTGCAGAATTGTTTAAGCCACCCAACCTCTGTCACATCTGGAGTTCCACAATGCGGAGAACTATCGCCAGACCTTTTTTGTGTCTATATTCGTAACTTTGTAAACTTCGACGCCTTTACTATTATCAAATTCGCCGACGATACCAGTGACATCACCCCATTAAAACATCGAAGAGATAAACAATTCAATAAACAATACAATCAATCACGTAGACACTCAATGCTTCAACCTCGGTCTTACACTCAATCGCTAAAAAACAAAAATTACGTGCTTTACCAGAAGGAATTGTATCCTTCCACAGAATTTCCTTTTTAAACAAAAAATGAAACTACTGGGAGTTACAATAAACTCTAATCTCAAATGATCTCCCACTTTGAGACATGTCTTAGACACGGCTTTATCCTTAGACTTCTGAAAAATATTGTGGACACTACCTTTCTACTAAAAATCTAAAACAGCTCTATCCGCAGTGTATTAGAATACTCCTCTCCTCTTTTTATTAGTCTTACTGCCTAGAATGTTTCCAAAACCAGGCCCTGAAGGTCATCTTTTACCCCAATATTACAACGCCCCACCTAATTAATTCAGTCTCAAATCGAGAAGGTCCTCCCATGTCATCAATCTGTACCTGAAAGCCCATTATCTCCCATCCCACTCTTATACCTCACATTATCCCTTTTATACTCTTTAAATCCAAAGCATTCAGACAACCTCCATCAAAACTAACCTCTGTGATGACCTCAGCTAACTCACTCTCAAAACTATTGCTGTAAAATGTTCATACTATACTAACGATGAACAATTATTTCCCCTACAAAAGCATATATAGTAGATTCTGTTAAATGTCTTGATAGGTAACCTATCTAACCTAACAAGACGAGTTTGTTTGTTATTGTTTAACGTTTAGTTTGTTTATTGTTCGTAGAATGTAATTTTTTCAGTCAAACTTTTTTAATGTGAGGGTTTCTTTATTACTCGCTCTAAATTTTGTGGCTGCTTTTTCAAAATTTCAAAATGTTTACCCATCTGACCATATGGATGGAAAAGAATATACACTTCTGTGAACACTGATTTTTATGATGTAGAAGTGATGGGAACCTCGAAGTCGAAAAGACTGCTATTAGAGCCGTCAATTTTTTAATACAATTAAACCATTTATAGTTCAATATGGGACAATCAAATTTCTTATTATTCGTACCTAATATTACATTACAATATTAAGTAAGGTAACCATTGTTGGATGGAACACACTTATTATAACTATATATTCGATTAGTGTAAAATTTACTCTACCATGTCGCTCATTGTCTAACATAAATGTGGCCTTTATATGGGTTTTAGTTAGTCATTCATCGATCACATATTGAATCTTATTTTTGTTATTTTTATTTGAGAATATGTCGATTTCTTTTGATTTAAAAAATTCTAAAAATTGAATGTAACTTTATATAGCGAAACGGTCAAATATTTCAATTTGTAATTTTCAAGGAGATAATTGTAAACCATACATTTTCATTATTAATCTTTATTTTATGCAGTTGGTCATAAAATAACTTTAATGTAAGTAAATTATATAGTAATTATACAGTAGGATAATTCTTCAAATACCAAGAATTAAAGCCGCAGACCTCGTGATACGGTTATAGCACATGTCATTTCTACCTTCAAAAAACAGTCCACTGATACAGAATGACTCGTGATACAGTGCCGTCCACGTTTGTGACATGTTACAGTAACCGGATGCGGTGAAGCCTTGTCAGGTTGTCCATCTTCCAGGTATTCATTTACAACGTTCATCGTCGAATCGTTAATAACATCAGGAAAGGTGGTGCTGAATTCTTTTAATGCTGAGACAACTTGACTGAGCGATTTGACTGCTTTCTTTGCGGTAACTTTATAATAAGCTGAACCCTTTTTAAGAACATTTATTTCAAAATTTGCCGTGGAATCAGAGTCTTTTGCTCTGTAGATCTTTCGGACGGCATTGAGTTGGGCCCCAGCTGTAATAGTCTGTCGAACGGTGAACTGAGAGCCGGTGCTTAGCTCTTCTTCATTGTGGAGAAGACCTAAAAATAAAAATACAGTTTATTATAAAATAATAATAAAGAATTGTTGGAAGTAATTATTTCGCTAATTTGTCCTATGTAAAATGTAATTTTTATTATAACACATTTTTATTGTTCTCAATACTTTTCTCAATTAACATCAATATTTAGTTTTAATGGTACAAGTATAGGTACATAGAATAAAATAAGAACATTTTATACACAGAAGGACGCTTCGTAAAACAATTTGTGAACTAACTACTAGACTATTTAAGATGAATTGTTTGATCAGATCTTGATTGGATTGGTTCAGATAAGATCAATAATATGTTTTTTAGAGTTACATTTTAAAGAAAGGTAAGTAAGTATTTTTAGAATATTTACGCATATTTATATATTTTAAAACTTGGTATATATAATATGTTCTAAGTGAAAAGTATATTAGTTTATATACATATTCAGTTTATCAAGTCAGATTCAGGGGCCGCGCAGCTGGGGGGGGCTTGGGGGGCTCAGCCCCCCCACTTTTGAAAAAAAAATTCGGAAATTTTAAATATTATGTTTTGATTAAAATATAATTTATAAGTGTTTTTTTATTCTAATTCTTCACCAACAGTTAAAAAATTGTTCTTACATACTATAGGTAATGAGAGGTATTCAAAAATGACGTTGTATGTAAAATTAATTTATGCTATTATTCGGAAATTTTATAATAATAAATTCAGCCCCTCACTTAAAAATTGACTGCGTGGCCTCTGAGATTATATCATATCATTTATACTTTTTTCTAAAAAAAAACTGATTCAAATTCAACATAATAAGATAAAAAGTCAATAAATTCGTAATCAGTAATTATATATAGTCTAACGTATTATTTGAGTTAAAAAAATATTTAAAAATAGTAAGATGTATATTATGATTGCAACCATAGCAATATAAATAAAAGGAAACAATTTGTTTATATTTTCACCTGCAGATTAAGGTATTTCGATTAGTTTGGATCTGCTTACATTGCAAAAGGCCGTCATTTTATTCCACAATTAATTGTCAATCTAGAGATGGTATAGATACTATTTATATCTCTATGAATGATTACAGCAATTAAGGTAGTGTACAATGTCTTGCTAGATGGTAGTTTCTAAATAAAATGTTGTGTTTTAAGAAAAGAATCTAGAGTGAGCGACAGGAACATTCACTCTCTGTAAAAGCTTTTAAAAACCAGATCGGATTATTGTTTGCTGACTAACTACAACAATTCGGCGAATAAACGATCGCGATCCAATCGGTTCACTCTAGATTATTTGACCTTAACCCTAAAAAAATGCAGACTGTACATTTATAAATGATTAGTATATTACTATAGATGAATACTATTCTTTTACATTCAATAGAAGCTACTATTCTTTTATATAAAAATTTAATTGTTAATTTATTCATTGTTAGTAGTATGTAAATTCTACGTTCAATTTTTTTTAAAGTGAGGCTTCTTTGTCCCGCTCTTTAAATTCTTTGCTATTGTGTAGTGTGCAACTGTGCGTGCCAAACAGAATTCTTTCAACCATTAATTTTTATATTTTTTAAATATTTATTTATCATAATTTGTTTAGCATTATTAGCAATAAATTTGTTATACGTAACTACAGTAATTATTAGTTGCGAAAATTTGAAGAAAAAATTTAGATATAGCCTAATGGTAAATTAATTATAGCTATTTATTCAAATGGTATTTATAATTTTTTAAAGATTTTTATTAAGTATTTATTAAGAATTCTGCAAATACCCCACCATACCATAATATTTCCAAAATGATGTGCAGATAATATTATCAGCTACGGAATTATTTGGAAAGAGTTAATTTCAATCATAACAATATTTGTGGTTAAAATTTATTAAATGAAATGAAATGAAATGAATTCTTTATGAAATATGTTTTTATTTTAGATAATAAATTATATTAAAGTATACTAAAACCGTCCAATTTATTATTATAATTGAATAATATACAGCATGATGCTAGATATATTATTATAATTCTAGACAAGGCATAGTCCCAGACAAAATGATAAACATGACTATTCTTTCATCATTTATATGTGGTCATTATAAGATTTTGAATTTTTTTTGTACTATTTTGTTCTATTAAATTGTTTTAATTTGACTTACTTTCACCAGCAATCATAAATTCAATTGGAAAATGGTCACTTATACTAAGAGTCTGAAAATAATTGAAAATACAAAAATTATAATTAATATTAGCCAGGTAGGTAGGTATGTAGGTATATTCTACTAAATTAATGTCTAACTTTTTAAATATATTTTAAAACATACTTTACATAATCACCTGGTTAATATCAAGTTCAAAATCTTCGTCGAAGCGGACAACATTTGAACTACCCGGAACAACACCGTAGTCTAGGAGCTCCTTGCCGGAAAGGATGAAATGATCGTAGAGACACACGGTGCTCACTGTCGTGGTGCCATGGCAACGATCAATCAACCAGCGATACTTAGGGTCACTACGAAGTGTCACACGTGCCAGGGTATTCGGATTGATGTAAGTGCAGTCGGCGTTTAAATCTCCCGCAATTATGATGTTCTGGAGGATGTATGCATTTATAATGTACAATAGGCAAAGTGTAGCCAATTTATGGAAATGATACTTACACGATATTTTGAACTATAACGCGAAACGAAGCTATAAAATTACCTTTTATAATTATAATCAAATATTATATAATTTTTTAATAATATTAATTTATTTTTGTATATAAATATTTACTATGTACAAAAAATCAAAACGATAAATATTTTGATACAATATATAGCTACAACAATATTTGCTTGATTATACTTATACTTATATTATATTATTGTATTTAAATCCCTACTATTTCAATGTTAATATATTCTGACACTGGTAAAACATGATGTGATGAATTAATATATAATATAGCAAACCTTTCTTTATTTAAATATACCCTCAATGTGGATGACTTAAGGATACAATGTCGGCTATAACTGGCGTATATCGTGGCATATCTAAGATATATTTTATATAATAAATATTATATTACATTTTTCGTTACTTTTATTCATTGTATTGTTACTGATGCTTATGTTATTAATGACATGGTCGTTATGTTAGTTCAATGTTAACTAAATATATTATTAAAATGGAAACAATTAACACTATTTAAAATAAAATATTGTACATGTATCCAGCTGTAATACTAACTTTATTTTTCCAAAGCTTCTCTATTTTCTCGTGTACAAAAGCTAGATTTTGTAGTTCACTTTTCACAGCTGCAGGTTTTACATGCATAGACATAACAACAATGTCAGTAACACCTAAAAAAGGAGCATATATAAGATCTGTAATATATATTATATTATATAATTAATATAACTAAACTTATGTAGTTTAATCTACATTAAACATATTATAATAGATGAATTAACAGTTAGAAAAAATTAAAACACAGAGAGAGATTCATTAATATTAAAATTTTGATTTATAAAATATAAATTTCAATTATTTATCATACTATATTATACTATATTATATCTTAGTCTATAATGAATAACATTTATAGATTTTTGAATAATAGGATTAAATATATATTTTTTAATTCGAACATTATTTGACAACAATAGCCTGTATAATTAATATAATGTTGCCTTATACATTGCTGTGTCTGTAATATTAAAATTTACATAATAAGTAAGTATGTTTTATTAATTAGTTTTTAAAATATTATTTCCATTGTCCAATTTTTTTATATTGTCGTTGAAGTTGAACTGTCATTTTCTTTTATTACCGAGTTTTTCAAAAATTTATAAAATGAAAAAGCTGTCAAATATACATATAATATATATCAAATTTTACATAAATTAATTAATAATATTACAAATTTTAAATTATTTAAACTTTAAAAAAACTGATCCGATAAATTAAAAATATTAGGAAAAACTTATGCCACGTATCATTCTGATAAGAAAGATCAAATTTTTCTATTCTGAATTCTATAGGTATCTTGCAAACTGTAAAAAAATCTTTCAAATAAGTTCTATATTCAAATGAATTCCTTATTAAGTGTAACTTTATATATAGCCTAGTTATATTGTTTACAAAAGTTCTTTCGATAAAATTGATGAATAGAGTTACTTTTAATAAAAATTCCTACGTTATTAAAAACGTAATATTGCTTTACTACCATAATAATTTACCCCCTCAAAAACCAATTTACTTAATATATAATTTCAAATATAATATTTCAGGTTTCAGGTTATAACATAAAATTGTCGTTTTACAAAACAATAAATTCACCCACTGGATTTGTCAAGATGGAAGCGGGCAGCAAAGGGTGCCCTCTCAAAGAGATCTTTCGTGTCTCGATATTGGTAGGTGTCGATCAGTTTTACCCGTCTTGTGCTTTAATATTTGTAGGATCATTTATTATAGCCACGAATTTATCAGTTTCAATGCTATAGTCAGGCCCATACCCATGAGACAACCGACTATAGGCGGTTGTCTTGGTAACATTTTCCTAGGTGTGCCCTTTTTCATTAGGTACCCATCCTATTAAAAAGCTCGTTATATATATTATGTAATGTATAATGCTCGTGATGGTTTTTTTATATTAATAATAAAAATGGATTTTTTTAAATGCCTTTAATTCTTTAATTTTTGGCTCGATAATTGTTTAAAGCTAAGTACGGGCCTGATAGTATATATATTTATTTTTTAAATAACATTATTCAGAGATAATAAGAATATATTTACACAAAAATAGAACACAGCAAATATTATGTCGTTGATATATTGCCATAGAATACGTATTATATAAATATCCTTATATTATATTATGTCGTTGATATATTGCCATAGAATACGTATTATATAAATATCCTTATATTATATTATGTCGTTGATATAT
>JAUZND010072458.1:0-16895 GCA_034780555.1 Coelogynopora nodosa
CTCTTGTTATTTCCAGTTTTATTAATTCCTCTCCTTTGCCTTTTGTGTATCTTTTTTGTCAGTTTTCTTTGTTATATCGTTACCCTTTCTTTTGATTTATATTTTATTATTTCTTTTTATTCTATCTGGTAAGCTGATTTTGCCTGATGGTTCCAATACATTTTATGCAGTTGGTAGTGACCATCGTCACTTATCTGTGGGTCAGGTAGCCTATTATGACTTAAATTATCAGGTTATGACTTAAACTTATTTTATACTCATATACGTATACTGGGTGGATGGCAGGCTTTAAAAAAAGAAGATATATATATATATTTGTTTAAGTGTATTTTATACATTTTGTAGACACAGTTTTGAAATTGAGTATTTTAAAATATATATTTTTTACAAAAATTATAAAATAGGTAAGACATATTTATTCTATGTCATGTAATTTAAATGTAGTAGAAATATTTAAAAAAATATATATATACCTTCATTATATTCATTTAATTAACCTTTCTTTCAATTTAATGTAAACTGAGCAAAGTATAACACAATCATCGAAAACTGTTACATTTTTCTTTTTTGAAACAATTTCGTCTACATTAAAATCTCATTTGATTTGAAGAAAGTGTTACTTTTATATTTGTTTTTATTTCTGATAATTTTCTTTATCTAATAGAGTTTATTGGTATTTGACTTATTTCTTCATCATTTTCATGAATTAGAAATAAACTAAAAACATCAGATTTTGAAAATAATTCTAATCCCTTTAACAATTTATAAAAATTTTGATGTGTAGTTGTTGTATATATCATTAGGTTATCATAATCTAGAAATCCTTCTTTCGTTAACATTTGAAAAGAGTATAAGTTTTTCCTGAACCAGAAGAACCTACTAGACAAAGAAGAAGGGAATTTGAAGGGAGAATTTTATTATGCAGCATCTTCATTTTTTAATATTTTTTTATAAAGATAAAAACCACTTCCTTGTGCTTTTTCCGTGGATCAGTAGAACTGCTGCTTTGCGGATAAAGGAAAAGTGCTGAACCTTGTTTTTCAATATTATACTTTATCAGCTAAATTTGTTAAATGATTTAAGCATGTTATCATATTCACCTGGATTAGAGATTGTTTCCAATTGATTTGAACCAACTTGTAGTGCCATTTGACTAAAAAGTGATGGAAAGAAATTATTTTTAAGTGTTACAAGATTTGCTGTGGAATTAGTAGTATCAGCTAGATTACCAAATTGAAATTTACATCTAACAAACGCTTCAGAAAGTAGAAGAAATGATGAAGTATTGTTAACTTGAAATTTGATGATAGAATTTCCTTTAGGTCTATTTCCTACTTCTGGGTTAAATTAAATATAATACTCTTTTTTCTATTGTAAAAATAACTAGGTGTTTCATAAAGTTCAATGATTTTTTCGTTCACGTTTGTAATTTTTTAGTGAAAAAATTTACTTACATAATATTTTCTTTTCTTTTTAACATTATCTGAAATAATTGGTGTTGCTTTTTCTTCAGCTAATCTATTTTGATTTTCTCTAATTATTCGATTTTTTAAAAATTCATCTTTTTATATCATCTGCTGTTGCTTTAATTGCACCTGTAACTGAGCCAATAGCTGACGCAGCTGAGCCAGTTATATTATTTATTGAAACAAAATTTCATATTGAGAAAGTAGATTACCTATTCCACCTCCTTCAAATATTTTTCTTTCATGTGGTAGAATTGTAGGCATTTTTAAAGGAAAAAATTAACTTTTTTTTAAAATTTATGAAATGGATCATTAGGTAAATTTTTTGTTAATGCTTGTTGAATATCACCACCTAGATAATGTTTTTATAAATTATATTCATTTATTTTTTATATTGATTTTGTGAATTTTTAAATTTTGGAAATTTGAGGGAGAATTTTTTAATTAGGGTAAAATAAAAATTATGATAAAATAATAATTGGGACAAAATAAATGACTGTAAATTAAAGGTATAAAATAAAAAATACCCTATTATTGACTACTTATACAGGGTGTCTGTAAAGTTACTATACCATTTTGTACATATAATACAGTAATATATTTGTATTACATCTGAAACTATTGGAACAAGATAAGCAATCAATTTCACTTACTACATACAGTTATGACAAATGTTCACACCTTCTCAACAATGTGAAATGACCCTGTGACATACTTTGGTACACTAGTCTGCATGATACCATCAGTATCACGCAACACAAAAACATCTGTTTCGGCTCAGATGAAAGCATTGGGAAATGGCAATGAATAACCCTAATAGGAGGAGTGAGACAATACTGTCAGATAGTGGGCGAATTGGTAAATCCCATTGGAAGATGATACAAAATATAGTGCTTTCGATTGTATTCGAAGACACAAATCGATCTTAACCATATACTTTCCTTTCTAACTTCTCAATAAGCCTTGAAGCGCTAATATGCTCGGCTAGAGGCATCAGACTTTAAATCTGAAATCAAAGGACATTGCTGCTTGCACGACTTGGATAGTCCTAGTTGAAGTGTCCTAGTTTCGACTTAGTTATAGAACTATTACACATAAATAGAGGAATAAAATATTTTTTAAAGTTGAACACAATGTCTAAATATGTAAGTGTTCGCCCATATCACTACATATAGTTACAATATAATTCTCGAGCACTATTCCAACTGACATATACACTTTTAAACATCTTGATCTATTCATAAGGATGCAAAATACTCAATCGCCTCGAGTTCAGCTCAGTTCTACTTGCATATAAGATTGTACCATTTAATAAATTAGTTTTTTAGTGTATTTCTCAATGTGATCATAAAGTTATTTCCATTTGTTTAACCCTTCGTACGTGGAGGGGGGGTATGCCCTTTTTTTCAAAGAAATTAAGTTTTTGATTGCACCATAACACGTATGACCCTGATTTTTTTACTCAGTGGCTAAAATACTTTTGTCTAACTAAAAAATATAACAAAACTAATTTCGAATATTTTTACATACCAGAAAAAATAGTGTTATTATTGATCTATTTTATAACCCACCCCCTGAGTTTTCATACTTGCCGAAGATATTAGGAGCTGAAACTTGCAACAGTTTATCGTAAATTATATCCATTTAACTTGATTATTAATGTATTTATAACATTTATACTACTAATAGCTTATTTGCATAAGTAGTATAATAATAAATATATAGCTGGAATCAGATGCAAAAAGAATCAAGTCAATTGGTTGCATTGAACAAAAGTTATAGCATTTATAGGTGAATATATAGCATAAATTTGTATATTATGGTCATTTTCTTATAGTTTTCCTAACTGGAGTTTATGACGTAATCAGGTCATAAAAATTATACCAATCGATTAATTTTTTGGAAAATTAAAATTGTGGGACAAATCTTTAGGAGGTATCTGTATACTAAATTTAATCTTAATCAGATGATAGCAAGTTTGATTTTCCGGGGGGTGGGGTTAAATACCTCTACGAGGTAATACTACGAGATAGCCGTAAACTTTGCAGAAGCATACGTTGACTTTGCTTATCTATTGCTTGAATAATGGTTCGATTTGAACATAGTTAAAAATCGTCCACATTTTTAAGAAACCAAACATTCAGATAATAATAATTAACTTTTTGCATTTATTAAATTATAAGGTTTTCACCTCGAATGAAATGTTGTACTAAATTAATGTTCACTTTAGAGTTAATCTTAACTTCAAATAGAGTTAAAATTTATTACTGCATAACAATAAAAATATATAATGCAATAGTGTGTTGATTTTAACTTCGCCAATCTCGCTAAATATACTTTCAAAATTGTCAATGATGTTCTAGATTATATTATCGTTTGAGTATATAATATATAATTAAACTTTTTTATATTACTCGATCAAAGACATTTTCTGAAAAATATATGTTAGTTTTATATAATTTTGACTTTTCCATTTTTCATTGACAAATTATTATTTTATTCAAGTTATTAATTACTCAATGAAATTTGAAATTAGTTAGACTGTATTATTAAATAAATTTAAGCATAGGTTTGGTTCGAACGAACGACAGGTAGTCAGCCATGCAAGTATGCTGTCATTAAAAGGGACGATTTGAGACGCCTTTTGTGGAGGCAGTGGTCGTCACCCAATTCTACTGCATAAATTTATATAGGGTAACCGATAAAGTATTGGTATTTTAATAGCAAAAAGAATTTTCTCACAACTAGCCAAATGATAACAATTGTTCTAATCTACACTATCATATTATTGTATATATAGGTATGGTTTGAGTTGACTCTTAGCCATCATTCCACTGCCCAGCATAGATAGTTGATTTATTTATTTTCATTCTAAAAAAAGAAATTAATTATAGTATGTTTGTGCACTTAATAAGAACGGCATAAATGATAGTTGACTGTCCCAAAATAGAATGAATTACTGTGCATATATGTATAATTGCTACTGAACTTCCGCCCCATATTGCATGCTGCTATTCCAGCTCGCTCTCTACTTTTCATACATTGTAGATTGCGTGGGTTGAATAACTGAATATATTTTAAAGAAAGAAAGCTTTTTTTGGATAAAATTCTCACATGATCACCGGGTTGCATCCTCGGGGATAATTTTTTGAAGCTCGGTAAAAAGAAAGCGATTTCTGAGCTTAATATTAATCTGTTGTACTGGTATTTGATGCCAATCGAACAATATTACTGTTCTAATCTGATTGATATTTTGAATTTTTTGAAAATTTGATATTTTTATGCATTTTGCCTTGTTTTGTTCCAACTTTAAGTTATAAGCATCATAATTTATTCGAATTAAGTTAGCCGATTTTTTTTTAATTATCTATGTTTGTCATTATTGCAAAAATCAAGAAGCTAATCAATCTAAAGAAGAAAAAATATTATAATATTTTTGGAACTGGACCGGATTCAACAACCAATGAAATATTATTGTTAAAATAAATATTGCTATGTACGTAAGGCACACAAAAGTTGAGCTTTGAAAATCATGAAACATTTCATTTTCATATTATTAACACATATCATAAGGTACCGAGAAGTATCACCAAAAATCATCTGTATTACATTTTTTGCATACCATTTGACAAAACTTGGTCAATATAAAAACAAATATTAATGTAGTCCAAATTTTATTTATATTTAACAAAGTATAATTTTATCATGTCATTCATTAATTGAAGGAAATTTAATTGAATCTAAAGATCTAAGCATTTGTATTTTAATTGGGAATTAATATACTAAATAGATTAATAAAGTTACCAAAAATCTTCGATTCAGAAAGAAAAATATTATTAAATTCGTCGACAACTTTAATTTTAAAAATATAACTAACTAAATCTACAATCGTAACATAAGATTCGCATTGAGAAATTAAAATGCGTTTTAAAAAAAGCATGAACAACATTACTTCAATCAAATTGTATTTTTCTAACATAGTTTCAATAAAAAAATACTAATTATAAATGAGAAATTTTCTAACTGGCGAATAGCTTATCAGCTGTTTTATTGTAAATAATCTCGTCTAGTCCCACAATAAAAACATTACCTAGACAAACACATATAAGCAGGAGAATATACTGTAGAATAAAAAAAAAGAGGACGAAATTGAGTAGTTTAGAAATATTCAGTCAGATTTGTTAACCTATTATAATACATATCTAATTAAATATTTTCTCAGAAAATTTTACGACAAACTATTGCATTTCTTAAAAAAGCATACTTCGGATTCTACTACAAATCAAAAAAATTACTGGTAATGTTGAATAAAAACCAGTGCCAAGGCACCCTTAAATATTTAAAGATGCCTTGCCAGTGCGTATGGACATTTAATTACCCAAAATTATTCAATTAGATCAATATAGACTAATATTACCAATCGACAAAAATTAAAAATCCGATCATCATTCAGTACAATTTTTTATTTCCAAACTCATCACAAGGTGGGATACATGGTGGAATAATATGAATACAGGAGGTATCTAATGCCAACATAAATTGGCACCAAAATATGTCTCACAACTCAACCACTTAAAGTACTCAGACAGAACACGCGCAGAGCACAGATAATAATGGGTCAATGTCCCAGCTTGGGGTTCTGCTGAATACTCTGGGTCATCATCACCTTGCCCATCGTCTGCCCGGCCAGCTCGGAGAGCTCCTGGCAGTACTGGTTGACCTGGGAGGAGAGGAGGGTGCTCTCCAGCCGCGGCGGGCCAATGGGCCGGTCCTGGTCGCGGTTGCGTCCGCTATGGTCGTTCTGGAGGGGGGTGGACGAGGGGTACCGATGGTAGAAGTAAGAGGACGAAGTTCCCGAGAGATACGATACAACACCCTTTTTTATAATATATGTGTTGCTTATATTTCATTAAATAAAAATACTCTTTCTTGTTAAAGAGTGATTTATATTGTTTGTATTATTTGTTATATCTACAATATAAATGTAGATAATTAATAGTAAATATTTACGTTTGTAATGTGTTATTTTTTAATATTTAATATTATTACTTTTATAAAAATTATTTTTACATAATATAAATATATTTTATTTGATATGATGTAAAATATGACATTCGGGGTAAATTTATCTTATAATCTAAATTGCTTTTTCAGTTTTCTGCACGAAACATACAATCCATAGAACTATTATTATATTTTTACATTATGGTGGTAAGATAAAGAACATGCCAATATTATCTCCCTTTATATCAAAAGGAGACGCACAGCGTTTAAAATATAAACAAATTGATTTCTTTTCTATAATTCGAGTGCATTTCTTGAAAATTTGAAAATTCTTACAGAAATGAGTAAATACAATTAAACCAAACTTCGCTTCCCAATATTAATTATATGTAAATACAATAATATTATAAATATATAAATATAAAAGATTAACAATTTCACATAATATGAAAATCACGAATTAGTACATAATCGAAAAAAAAATTAACCAAAATTTTTAAAACAAGTAAGAGGGATAAACAGTCAAATTTAAATCAAAAATAAAATCTCATTTTTGATGCATGCATTGAATGCATTGCCGAGGGAAGGTTTGCTTTATTTCAATTGACGAATTTACAAAACTTTTTAGAGTAAATTAACATAGGATGAAAATTAAAAAGTGGAAAGGATAAAATCATGATTTCCTTTTGCGAAGGTGGTACTATATTGGATAGAAGGATACCGAAACTATTTTAGGTGTCAATATCTTATTTTTATCAAAAACAGCCTATGCATATAATATTTTATTGTTTAAGTAATTTTATTTTATTCAAACAAGCTCTTTTACAAACATTTTATTTCATTTCAATTGTCATGATGAAAGGATATATTGCAATTATTATTAATTTTATTAAAAACGCAAAAAAATCACGATTGATCATTGCTGTCTATTTTTCTAATAGAATCATTTTTAATTTTAATTAGATTAAAAAAGAAATTACTCCTTTTCATGAAATCATTTTTGCCATGTCAATAAAGTATTGCAGAAAAGTACTTTGTATAATTAATTAACACCTTCATTTTTCGTAATTTACAATTAAATGTCGGGCTTATTTTAAACAAATATATTAGATTTTTTGTATTATTTGCACACATATAGTCATCAAGTTTATTTCACTAAATTATTACTTGTAAAATAATTATTTATATATTAAAAGGCAATAGATATCACAAGCATATAATAAACAGTTAGACTTTTTCGAATTTTTTATTGCAATTTCGATTTTCCGAGTTCGTTTAAAAAATTATACTAATACTTTAAAGTTTGACATAAAATATTATACCATTTAAATACAGCTTTTCTAGTTAGAAAAATAGATTTTATACCAGTTAAACAAAGGAACCGCTTTTGCTGTAACTAATTTCATTAGTTTTATGTGGGCGAAAATATTAACTATTTATGATGGCAATGGAGCAGCTAGACAAATCGAATTATGACACTCCATAAATATCTTTTCGTGCGGAAATTATCTTTTGCGTAATACAGTTATATTGTTAAAAGCTTTAACCATTATTTGAGTTAAAAATAGTATCAGCCCGTCAACTTTTGATAGCAATTAAAGAAAAATAAAATTAATGTATTAAGAAATATGAATGTATGGCTACTCTAGTTAAAGATGCCCAACATTTAAAAGGGTTAATTTACAAAAAATAATAGATTTACCGATAGAATTGTTGACAGGTTAAAAGGGTTATAATAAAAAATAAATAAGTCCGATAGTTAGATTTTTAATTATATATATACTTTTTGGATAACTTCCTTGAACACTATAAAATTAATAAAAGCATTATAAATTTATGGACTCATATCTCAAATATGTTAAAATACTTTAAATTCAAACAAAATGATTATACATATATATATATCATTTGTTAGAAAAATTAGAATTTATCAATCTTAAAAATCAATATGCAATGTAGATAAGTACGTAGGTCGATAACTATAGATAGATACTATACATAAATTTTCATAATGTTATTTCTATACAAATTTAGGACGATCCTCCCACGATCCCGATTAAATGTTAGCATATCATCACGGATGTGGATATCTTCTTTAATGTGTCTGTCGGGGATTCTAAAATTCTTGCAGTAAATGGAACATTTGGTATGTGTTGGATATTGTGGCATTTATTATAGTGTTCTGCCATGGCTTTATTCAGGATTATATTAAGCTATATTAAGGCTGACTTTATTCGAGTATGTAGTTCTCTTTTGGTTTCCCGATATATTTATCATTACGAATATAACAAGTTAATTCATATATAATGTTTTTCTTTTTGCAAAATGTGTTAGATAGGGTACAGTTTTTAGTTGTGCATGTAGGTGGCTGTAGTGCAAGCATGAGGATATTACTTTATCATGTAGTTTGGTTCCTGATGTAAAACTAGAAGTGATATGAATTTGACTTTGTCGAAAAATTTATTTAATTTCTTCTTCTAAGTTGGCTTGATATTTGTTTAATCTCATATTTTGTAATTAAGTTTTAAAGTTTATTAACAGGTATACCAGTATTAGATAAAGTGGAATATAACAACATCACCTTTACTAAAGATTGTGGATAGATTATGTTTTTTAAGAAAACCATTAAGTTGGTAACTTCTTGGAACTCAATTCAAGTTTTTTTAATTTATCAAATTTGTAATCATCAAGTAAAAGCATATCTTTAATTTGATTGCTTGATTTTTGGTATTTATCTTCCGGATTACATATCTTATTTAGAATTCTGAGTTCACTAGTTATAGCTTCTTTTTTTAATTTCGTCAGGGTGATGTGATTTAACGGAAAGGAAAACATGTCTTATTGATGGTTTGTGATACCATGCGTTTTCTATGAATATAAAAACTTGAATTGAGATCCAAGAACATTTACCAATACCTTATTCGTCTGTTTAAAAACAACAAAACAACTCAAACTGTACCTATACCACTTAATGGTTTTATTAAGCAACATAATCTAGCTACAATTTTTAGATTACACTGTTTGTTATATTCCATCTCATCTAATACCGGTGTACCTGTTGATGAACTTAAAAACCTAATTAAAAATAAGATTAAACAAATATCAAGCCATTATGGAAGAAAATACAAACATGAAACAACAGATAAACCAATATTTACAATTAAAAAACTCTAATTTATGTATTGGTGACATTTTACCTTTTCTTTTGTCTAATGTTTTAAATAGATCTATTTACATTTTAGAATAAAAAAACAACCAAACAATCCTCACATTTGCAACCAATTATATTGAAAAAAAAGCAGGTAAACATTATGATTTCGTTTATTCAAAATTTAGATATAATCCACCACATTCCTTTAAATCAAAGCTCGAAATTAGTTGTATCCTAAAAGTTCCATACATTAATGTCCAACACTCAAAAGAAGTTAAACAGATTCTTCGACAAAGTCAAATTCATATCACTCTTATTTTTACATCAGGAACCAAACTATAGGATAAATTAATATCCTCATGCTTACAGCCACCTACATGCACAACTAAAAGCTGTACCCTATCTAACGCAATTTGCAAAAAGAAAAATATTATATGCGAATTAATTTGTTCCATCTGTAATGATAAATATATAGGGGAAACCAAAAGAGAACTACATACTCGAATAAATTAACATAATACAGCTATCAACATAGGGGATTTTAAGATGTCAGCCATGACACAACACTACAATAATTGTCACAATACCCAACCCATACCAAATGTTCCTTTTACTGTAAGAATCTTAGAATATGCTAAAGATCACCTCGACAGACACATTAAAGATTAGAAGCTATCCACATCTGTGATGATATGCCAACAATTAATCGGGATCGTGGATGGATGTCTCTATGTTCTAAATTTGTATAGAAAAAACATTGTGCAAATATTTGTGTATAATATATATATATAGTTATCGACCTACTTATCTGTACATTGCATATTGATTTTTAAGATTGATACATTCTAATTTTTTTCAACTATTGATATACAATATAATCATTTTGTTTGAATTTAAAATATTTTAACATATTTTAAATATGAGTCCATCAATTTATAATGATTTTATTAATTTTATAGTGTTCAAGGAAGTTATCTGAAATATAAATATAATTGAAGTTTTAACTATCGGGCTTTTTTAATTTTTTTATTGAATCTTTTTTTTAAACATTTTAAAAATCTCTAGGGTTGATCGACTGTTTGATGATATTTAACACACAAAAAAAAATTATTTAAAATTTAGGAACATCAGGAATCTCTGAACTGTACGAATTGGTTAAAATTTTATTTTTTATTTTATAGAATAAAAAATTTAAAAACCTAGCAAACTATCCAAAACTGAGTCAAACAGTTTATAAGTCGAGAATGCCACATCACGGTGAGCGATCAGGCTCAATCTCAGCTTCTCCTAGCGATGCCCCAATGTGGCCAAAGTAGTCATGATCATTTCTTTCGACCAGTTTGTCCAGCGAAGACCACTAGATGGGTGTAGTGGCTCAGAGTGTGGACAAATAATGACGAAAGCATGGGGAGCATTTTCACGACCGATGAAGCACATGACCGAATAGACGAAGCTGACTTTTTGGAGCATGTGGAATGCCTCACGAGCGCATAACTTAAAACTTCGCTAGTGATGGTAAATGTAATTATGTTATAATACGCGCGCATACATTTGTGTAATATGGAACTTGTGAATATAATCATGAATACAGAAATTTCATGATGACAGTGATTCAATTTATTTATAAAAGAGGCTTTACATAATTCATTAAAGAAATAATTTTTGTTGAATTAATATACACGAATATTTAAATATTTAAAAGGAACGGATTTCAACCATCTCTTATTTTGTATCCCCACCTAAATTATATAGTGATAATAATGATTGAAATAATCAAATACAAAAAATTTATTTGAATTTATTATAAAAGAAGTACTAATGACATATATTTTTAGACAACATTCAAATTTAATTTCTCAAATAATTACAAGTGAAATGTTTATTTATTTATTTATTTATTATAATTAATTGGCATATTGATAAGCGGCAATTGGTAATAAAGAATTAATGGATATATTAAATAGATGATTATTATTTGTGTATTTAGAAGATAATAATAACTTATATTTAATTTATATAATGTACCTATTTAATATAATGTATTAATATATTTAGTATATTTAATTTATGGTTGGGTTTAGTTTTCATTGATTTAAACATAATACCATATTTTTAGAGCACATTTCTGCGAAAGTCCTAGAGTTATTCGTGCACTCAGGTTTTCTGGACTTGCGAAGAAACGACTTCATTCTATTTTTTTCATCTGCTGTGGTAAGACCCCACAAAGCTGGAGCTCCATAGAGAAGTCTAGATATAACCAGTGCTTCATATACTTTATAAAACAAAAATTGTATTCATACCACGGTTTCTCAGAACTCTAAGAGCATATAGGGACTATGCTGCTTTAGATAGGACGTTTCCGGTTCGGAAGTTCGTTTTCAGAAGGTGTGTGATGGTGATTCTTAGGAACTTCATTTCGGTCACTCTCTGTATCCCTAATATAGTTGGAGGGTGTGAGTTTTTGGAATTGTGGTTAGCTATTACCATTTCTATAGATTTATTTTTATTTAGGTTTACATTATTTTTTGTAACCGTAGATAAAGAGTAATGTTGTGAAAAACATCAGTTTTAAAAATACATTATATAATTTGAGATTGAAATGGGAACGACAATAAGCAGACGGATTGTTCCAAAGACGTTAGTTGGGATAGAGAAAAACCATTTAGCAGGAGGGTATGTAGACAACTTGTTTTAGCAATCATTATGAATGGAGTTTATGAATTAAAAGTGAGCGTGTTTGCGCAATCAAAGTTTTTTACAAAATGCAAACATGTCTTTTAAATGTGATCTACCATTACCTCGTTTAAACTTGACACACACTAAGCATGTTTAATACAATCGTTGATAACTACATATATAATAGAAAGTCTATTTTTCTGGATGCACAACCCCCATCCTAATGACACAAAAGCTGACTCCGTTGCCACCACCATCGCTGATTTCCCCGTCCATGCTTCCACATCAGCCAATACTGTCCTTCTTGAACTGATGTGTTTTCATGAGCAATTGCATGAAAGTTAAAGGGTATTGCTTCTCCAAAGTGTTTATAGCCTTGCTAAATTTGCTGTTGCTGCTAAACCGAACCGGACTTTCGCTACCTCTGTCGATCTTCCCGTCTCATTGTCACCATATGCACTCGAGATTTTTGTAAGTTTTTCCACGGTAACAGTTCTTCCCTTGAGTGTATCCTAGAATTTACACACTATATTTTTCTCTATGATTTTTTTTCATGTAATAAATATTATTGAATCTTTAATTTTTAAACTTTAATATTATGAGGCTCATCTGTAATAAAGGTATAGTTACACAAAGTTCATAATACGAAGAAGTGATGATCAAATTACTGTAAAATGAAACGCAAAAATAAAACAGATGTGCTTTTTATTCAGAGTTGTAAATATTCACAAGTATTACATCTGAATTTTTTTTCCTTTTTAAATACAATTAATTATAATTCACAATTTTATTAGTAAATTATTATGAAAATAAAATATTGTTATTGACAAATGTGATTAAACTTTTTAAATAAAATTTAACGATAATATAATTTAACAATAAACACTAAACATTATTACATTTTTAATTGTTACACACAATGTAATATGTTACGTAATACACAACCTAAGTTTAATGCTTAAGTCAAACTTAAGTCAAATGTTTATGTTAGTTAGAATATACCGATTAGAACTGAGAAACAAATTAATGATAAAAAATTAGTTTTGATACATCACACAACCGACTAAGTCAATAAAAAAATTATTAAGTGACTAATTTTATAATCCATCCTGAAATATATTTTGAGATTATAGATACCAGACGATTACAATATTTTAATCTTATTATACTTATATCGGCAATTACAACATATGTTTTGTAATGTAATACCACGAAAAATATAATTATTCACAAACTTAGCTAGCAGAAATTTATAACATTTTAAAATATATATATATAATTTTTTCATGAATTTGCTTTTCCAGTTTAGAAAATATATTATTAGCTCGTCTTCCATCAGTGTTATTATTTTAGTATTTGCCACTAAATATATACTTAACAATGGTACAAGGTACTTAACATGACATTTTTACTAAAATAGTCAATATAGAAACCGCGATGTCGCTATTGATGTCCCTCTCAAGTCGTTTAGGTATCCCCTTAATGTCTGTACTATAGCGCCCTTATCCATTCATTAGTGATACGTTAAATGTAGCTTATCTACTTTAAAATTGAATCTTTCCTACGCGTATGCCTCAGGAGATAATAATTATTCCTTATTATTCTTAGCATTCCATTATCGGGTATAACTACAATCACTCCCACTCCAATTCTGGCATCTACCCCGCTCTAAAACGCATGAGTCGCCC
This sequence comes from Coelogynopora nodosa, assembly GCA_034780555.1. Taxonomy (NCBI): domain Eukaryota; kingdom Metazoa; phylum Platyhelminthes; order Proseriata; family Coelogynoporidae; genus Coelogynopora; species Coelogynopora nodosa. Next base: position 13,986 of record JAUZND010072458.1, read on the forward strand.
TCTACCTTTTAATGAAACTATTTCCAAAAGATGGAGTCCGTTCGAACCTATCGATCCACCATTAAATAGACCCCTGATATTTATACATAATATATAAGAAACAATTAAAATATAACTGGTCTATGATTCGTATATCTCAATATAATATTTAAATGTATATAGTGCCAGTTGAAACGTGCAACAATATTAAAAATAATCTCCTTCTTTTGTGATAATTATGTATGTGTTCAAGTTAATTACACTACCTAAATGCAATACCCTGCATGCACTTTTTTACATACATATTCCACAACTGGATCGTAAGTTAAGTACATTAGGGTATAGTTTACATTCTGAATACTTATTCAATACTAAATTTCAGAAATCTATAAAGTAACAGAGAATAGTGCGTGTACATGTTCAAATGAAACTAACAAATATACTATGGTTTTTAATCCGTCAGATATGCTTTCTAATCCGTCAGATATGGCTGCTAATATGTCAAATATGACCAACTAAATGTTCAACACTACAATATATAATAAAATCAACAAGTTGCAATATGAGTGACCGCTAAAAATTAAGCAGATGTGTGAATAATTTTTGCATTTATTAATTTAGTTATGCACTAAAACTATATGAATCCATTTTTACCACAAAACGAGATTATTGTGAATATGGCGTCATCCCAGCCTCAGGCAAGCCTTCAAGGAGATCCCACAGTTTACAACAATGCAAATCACAACGGCATCATTTCATCAGCTGAAGTTGATACTACAAAAACAACATCTAGTTTGTTTCATCAAATGCCACGATCAATCAACTTGTCAATACAGTCGATCCATGAGATTCCTTGCGAAGATCGTAATAATTCCTGCCTTGTGGCAGGATGGAACGTGAGCAACTTGATTCAGGGAATTGGAATTCTTGGCATCCCCTATGCCGTGAGAATGGGCAGTTGGATTGGATTGTCTCTGATTGTTGTTGTAGCGTTGATGTGTAATTATACCGGAAAGCTACTCATCGATTGTCTATATGCCACATGTCCGGTGACTGGACGTAAAGTGCGCTACCTGGAGAACTACCCAAGTGTGGGGGAGTCAGTTTGGCCTCGATTTGGCCGACAACTTGTGACAGTGGTGAGCATTGTTGAAATGTTCGGTGGATTGAGTCTCTACATAATTCTTTGTTCATCAATGTCGGCAACTCTTGTAAGGGATGTACTTCCTGAACTTGACATTTATTATTGTGCAGTAATTGTCACCTATGCAACTCTACCTCTACTTTTTGTTACCCGAATGTCGATAATATCCTGGTTTAGTTTCATAGCCGTGGTTGGTCTTCTCTCTACAATCGGAATCATATTTGCTTTTTGTTTGACTCAAATAAGCCATATGTCGTATGCAAATTTGCAAAATATTGAAATTAGTAATATTCCTGTTTCCTTTGGAATAATAGTCTTCTCCTATTGCGCTCATGCTATATTTCCAAACATTGAAGCAAGTATGAAGAAGCCTGACCAATATCCATTGATGATGAATTATGCCTTCTTACTAGCTGCTTTTCTAAAGTTACTATTGGGCGTGGTATCAGTTGGAATGTTCGGCGATTCAACTGCCCAACAATTTACAAAAAATATGGCCGACAATTTTTACTTCAGCTATGCAGTTTCAATTTCTGTATTGATCAACGTTTTCTTCAGTGTTCCTCTAGTTGCGTACGTCATCACCGAACGAACAGATGCCATTTTACTAGACCATTTCGATCAAATATTTCACAAAAACGAAACATGTAACTTTATGTGGGTCTTTTTAACAAGAGCAATTCTACTCTCATTATCCCTACTGATTACGATGTTAGTTCCTCACTTTGCACTGCTGATGGGATTTATCGGGTCAATCACGGGTACGTGTCTATGCTTCATATTCCCATGTTGGTTTCATATTGTATTAAAAAGAAATGAACTATCAAAGTGTAAAATTGGAGAAAGAGTTATTATCGGTATATTTGGATTATTCTGTGGAATACTGGGAGCATTCTATTCACTGAAAAACATTGCTGAACAATTTTTTGTAGTGTAAATAAATGTTTGTGAGTTCAAAAACAATTGGAATATAACTACTGTATATAGTATCCTGTAAGGACAGCTGATCATTTCTTAGATTATAAATGTGAATAAGTACATAAATTCTTTTTTAAATTGACTACACTTGTACTAATTGTATATTTCGAAAATAAATATAAATACATTTACGGTTGTTTATGCAGTATGATTTAAGAAAATCTTTAGTATAGCTAGCAACACGATGTTTTGACTAATGCTTCACTATTTGTTTTTATTCTATGTATGTTGAAAAATAGTTATTATAAAAAGATAGCATTTAATCATAGCACTGCATACAGTTTTTCTTTTTTTCTTAATTTTTTTAGAAAGTTAAAAATTGATACACATGAACTTTTTGACGTATTAATGATGACATGCAGAGTAGGTACAATTTATGGTAACTTTATTCTCACTCTCCACGACCTGATACACTTTTCACCGCGTTACTGATTTCTTTATCAGGTTGAGTATACGTGAGATTAACTGGAGCACTATCAAATGCTTACTATAAACATTCAGCGTAAGAAAAAGTAGAGACAATTAAGTAAATCTTAATGGTTCCAGTTTATTTTAATTTGATGTTATTAAAAATTACTGATATAATATATATGTTCTAATACTAATTAATAATAAGGTCAGTTCACAATCTCGTTTCAGTTCAGTTCAGTTAGTTTCAATTCAGTTGAAAAATACAGCTGACTACTAATTTCATCATTCCTCCTATCAAATTACGAGAGATGACCTACTTTCCTAATCGAACTGAAAGTGTGAACTCAATTTTCTAAACGGTTTAGACATAGTTGTCATGCGGAAAAGTGACGAGCATC
>JAUZND010072469.1:0-16894 GCA_034780555.1 Coelogynopora nodosa
TCCTCAAAGTGTCTCACTCACCCAACATGTTCCTCAAAGTGTCCCACTCACCCAACATGTTCCTCAAAGTGTCCTACTCACCCAACATGTCCCAGAAAGTGTCCCACTCACCCAATAGGTTCCTGAAAGTGTCCCACTCACCCAACATGTTCCTCAAAGTGTCCCACTCACCCAACATGTTCCTCAAAGTGTCCCACTAACCCAACATGTTACTCAAAGTGTCCCACTCACCCAAAATGTTCCTCAAAGTGTCCCACTCACTCAACATGTTCCTCAAAGTGTCCCACTTACTCAACATGTTCCTCAAAGTGTCCCACTTACTCAACATGTTCCTCAAAGTGTCCCACTCACCCAACATGTTCCTCAAAGTGTTCCACTCACCTAACATGTCCCTCAAAGTGTCCCACTCACCCAAAATGTTCCTTAAAGTGTCCCACTCACCCAATAGGTTCCTGAATGTGTTCCGCACAGCCGGATCCCACTCAGCCTGGAAGAAAACCAGCCCTCCTGGAGTGATGAGGTCCTGACGTGACCGGTAGAAGTCCAGTGTGGAGAAGGTGCGACTGGACAGATCGCTGGGAGGGGAGGGACACAAGTAACAACATACACGATTTCGAGGCAGCCACCACTGCCAATTTCCGGTTATAGACTAAATGGTTACAAAAGTTTCCCAATTTCAAACTAAAATTATAAAGTTTTAACTGTGAAAACACCAAGAAGGGTTAGGAACCCACCAAAGAGGTCAAATAAATAATTTTAAAAATATATTTATTTGAGCTCTTTGTCATGTATAGCAGAGATAAATTAATATGTCAACGACCACTTAGATGCAGATTCTAGATTTTTTAAGTATAATATAAAAAAATATATATATATAATAAATGTCGGCCATATTTGGTTACATAATAAGCATTTTTGTCATTCTGTATGTGCCTATGATTAATAGAAAGCCAAACACAAAACACCAGTTTTGTCGCAATTTTTTTTAATATACAGATTTGGCGTTTTACCTTATCGCGGCAGTCTTGCCCAGCTTGCATTTGGTAGAGTGCCTCTTTACTACCTGTGCCTTTTATTGCTTGGCTTTCAATCTGAAAATTGCTGCCCCACTGCCTCTAACCTGAGAGGCCGAGAAGTGGGATCCATGCATTTTCTCTACCACAACAATAAAATGATTTTTCTCTTGCTTAGGGAAAATGTACTTGTTGGGCACTTAGCATGCCAAACGCGCCCTAGTATTATAGTAGTTATAATTCGTTATATTTTATAATGTTACAAAATTCAAGGGTTATCAATAGGCCGTGCCAGTAGTATAGGAAGAAAATGGGGGGGGGGGGGGTATGAGACATGTCGAATCGACTCTTCCTATACTACTCGTTATCAGATAAAAAGAACCCTATTGCCGACAAATAAAGTTCCGTTTATAACTCAACTTACAGCGGATCCTCCCTCCTCTCCTCAGAGAGGTCCAGAGAACTGCCCAGATCGTGTCTGAAGAGGAGGAAGACGTAGCGATGGAAGCCGGTCCCGTGGGGCGGGATGGGGGGCAGATACGGGACCACCTCCTCCCCGGGGCTGTCTCTGCTTAGGTTGGTTCTGGAGGAGAGGGGGGAAGGGTTGAAAATCAGGTATGTAATGAACCCACCATGTAAACAAGGATGAATGATTTTGTCTATAAAAAGAGAAAATGTAATCAATCTCTCGTATTAGCCACGTAAAAACAAGTGAAAATATCTGTCAACATTTATTTACGGAAGGAATTTAATGTTCATTTATTGCACCCTATTTTTATTTATTCAGATAAACAACAGTTACCGTCGGGATGACTGTAACGGAAAAGCTTTCGTTAACTAAAGTTTGCAAATGTAGACAAAGCTTCACCATTTGGGGCTTTATTATTAAGGCTTCTCAAATTTAGTAATTGTGGAATTCATTCCAATTTTGAATATAAAAAAAAACAATAATGGAAAACGGCAAGTACATTTATTTTCCTTTTTATTTATCTAATTAAACATTATTTTAAAGAATGTCATGATCCTGTAGAATATAAATTATATTTTCATAAGAAAATATTGAGACTCAATAATAATTTCAGTCAAAAATGGTTGCTTTGATCAATTCAAATATATATCAGTGATTGGTGACCATTGATTCTGATTATACACATTGAAAAATGATGTAGCCACCTAAACATTTTGCATTATCATTTCATTAAGAGTAGTCTTAATATACCCTAAATATACTTGAATTAAAACACCTTTTTATACAAGAACATAGCTTTAAGCCTAAGAAACAAAGAAGTTTTGACTATACACAAACGAAAATAAATTGTGTTAACATGAAGTGCAGCTAAAGATTCACACTTTTCACCACGCTACTCTAGTCTTATTGTAGTGCATGTTGACAATACCGTACGATAGATGACCCTCATACCAACTAGTAGTATAGGAAGAGTGGATTCGACCACACTTATAAATAGATTTATGAGACATGGCTAAAACTGATTTTTTTTATTTGACATTTGATTTTTGGACATTTTCAGCTAATTAGAACCGAGTATTCGTTTTTTGCTAATATGGCTTCCCATTGACCGATTTTGACAAAATTGAGTTCGTTTCCGACTAATTCAAGGTCAGTGAGTTCGATTTTCCTACTTATAATTAGATCAAATATATTCCAATGTTAGTAATCAACCATTTATTAAATTTAAAAACAAATTTTGGGGGACGGGGGGTAAAAAATATCAATTTTTAGTCATGACTCATAAATCTATTTATAAATGTGGTCGAATCCACTCTTCCTATACTACTCCAACTCACACCATCCAGTGAAGGTACTCCCGCGAATTATCCTCCAGATTCTCATCGGGACAGGTCAACACCAGCGTCCACAAGCCCTCCGCATCAATCGCCACCTCCGGACTCGCCTGAGTATCCGCTGGTGACAACCGATTCCCCAGATAAACGGGAGAGACGGTGTCCGGGGTCGAGGGGAGCGGATAGTGCACCCCTAGCGGAACACTCGCCACGAAATAGTGAGGAGCGCCAAACAGGTCGTCGAAGATGCCGTAGTGTCGGGCGACCCGAAGTTTGTGCTCGTTGTCGTCCCACTCCTTCTGGACTGTGTCCAGTGGGACCTGGAGGGTCCTCTTTCGAGCGGCCACTTCCAGAGCGGAGTTCCGGGCTGCCGGTTTTGAGGTGGAACTTTTCGACTTGGCTACCGGAAGTCCGATATCAATGGGGGTGGCATAGACGTCATCTTGCGGCTTGTGTGTCTGCTCTGAATGTGTGGATTTGAGAAAAAGATGAAGCCGTATTGTAAACATATTATATACACAGTGCTAAAGAAACTGCATTTAGGAATAAAGGGATTATAAAATTGTGTTTATTAATTGTCCTTTCCCAGAATATTATTACAAATTTTATTTAAAAATATCAAAAACATGTAAATTATGATATACTTTGATTTTATGACATCTCTTGTTGTATGCATGTCATGGTGTATGCATGTCAGACATATAATGTCCTGTTGTATGCATGTCAGACATATAATGTCTTGTTGTATGCATGACATGGTGTATGAATGTCATGGTGTATGCATGTCAGACTATAATGTCTTGTTGTATGCATGTCATGGACCAAGCAGGAACCATATAGCGTCAAAATTTGTTTTGGGTTTTACTAGCTACAAAGAATGCATCTGGTACAATTCTGTTATTTACAAAAATAAAAGAGGAATTGATGTTTAGTAGGTAGTTAACAATTTAATACAATAAACTTTCAATACATTATGTATGGATGTAATAATAGTATTTATGTACTTATATAATTAATGTAAAAATATTTATATTAAAATACACAAATATCAAACACAATTTAAAAAAATATATATTTAGTGATATAAAATGTTAAAACTGCGAAATTGTAAGTGGCAAAAAAGATGTAGGTAACAATAAAATGTATATATACATACAGTCATAGAAAAAATATAGTACCTGCTATAAAAACATTGACACAAAAAGATTTTTGGAAAGTAAGTAATGAATCAAATTTCATAATAACACCAGTCATAGATGAAATAGAGATGCTCGATATTGAATGACTTCCATATTTGAGAAATGGGTACTTATTTTTTCAATGACTGTACAAATACCTAGTATGCATATGTATAGTAAACAAATTAATATCTCTAAATGTTTAATATACTTTAATCCTTTCTTTGACAAAAAATTTGTATGTCATGTATTGAATGTCATGAACTTGGAAATAAATAAGCGACATTATATCAGCAGCTTTCAGTCCATATTTTACACATTGTTTGGGATTTTTGTGTTGATACAGGCACATGTGAAGATTATGGATCAAGAATTTCCTTCATCACACTGACTGCTGATTCAACTTTTGGTTCGTGTAAACAATAAGAGTGACAGCTGTTTTGGCAAATCCAGCAAATTTCTTTTGAAGTAAACACCACCAAGTATCAATTTGTTGATCAATGTATTATGGGCATCTGAATAAACAAATGTTGGTGCGATACACAGGATCCTATCGCATGCCTGTTTGTCCCACCTCTGGTGATGGTAACAGTGAATTCAATGTACTCAGTCTCTATTCAACACTATGAGGTTACATGCAGTCAAAACGAGAAAAATACCATTTTAAAAACAACTCAAAAAGTCATGGATGTGATTGAAATTGAAACAGCACCCTTTATTTAACATATATTTAAATATACAGTCATAAGTTACACATAAAAAGGTATGATCTTAATATCTTTAAATAACGTTTATTATTTTATTTAGTATTATTACTTAGCTGATTATAATTTATATATATTTAACCCTAATCTGATGTTTGAGGTAGATGTTGACCCCAAAGAAAAGAATTATCATTGAATAAACCTTAAACATTGGTATTTTTATTACACTTATTTTAGAGTTACTCATGTATATTAAGTTATGCAACATATTTACTATAATTATATTTAAAAATCTATCCTACATATATCTGCTTTATTAAAAGAAGAAATGAGATAAATTTTTCAACTTCATAAAACTTATATATGTAGCTATTTGCTTGGACTTATATATATGACAGTATTATTACCATATAACATGTGTTGATAGATAGCACAACAATGAGTTCTGTTCAGAAGTTACATATATATAAGTACTAACAATTTCTCCAAGTAATTGTGATGTTATGCACACAATGTTGGGTACATACATGGTTAGCACAATGCACACAAATGGCAGAATCCTTGCAATCTGTTTTTTTGAGGGAATACACGACATCTCCTGAATGTCATTCTAGGAGCTTGTGCAGCAGCCAAAGGGACAAGATGAAAGCCAAGAAGTGTCATTGATGCCTTAATAGATTTTTTAAGATAGTCATTTTGGATGTCTTTAGATGATTGGTGTTGCTAGTTTTACTGACAGTTGCTGCAGGAAGAGTAATCATTTACAGAATTATGAATTCTCCTCACCATATATGAGTTCAATAGGACCATATCAAGTAAGTTTGAAATATAACAAGGGGCCACCTGATAGATTTGCTATTGCATGTGTACAATGAAATTATGAAATGTGCAATATTGACAATGCCTTGTTCATATTATAGTGAATTAAAATGTCTGGGGCTCTACCTGTAATTGCTTGGTCATCATGCATTGTGGATATCAGCAATACAGGATCATTGTTTGGTGTTTGTGTATGGGCCAGAAAAGGTTGTCTTTTCTGAATGACAGAAAACAGCACTCACTTAGCGAGCACTAAGTTATTCCTACTGGCAACTAAATTTATAAATATCAAGTGACTGTTGATTTGTGAATATTTATATTTAGTCAAGCATAGAGATAGAGGTGGTATATCACCTTTTTGATTTAAGTCAAAATAGTCATAGTTGCAAAAAAAATGTTCACATTAAAAAATCTTGATTGCCACACATACATGCAGACCAGCCTTTCGGAGTCTGTGCTTCACTGTCATGAGGGAGGCTTCAACATTGTGTTTCATCTGCAATTGTTGGCTGAGTTGACAAGGTGGGTGCTGTTTGACGAAAGTCGTACCAAGAGCCTGTTCTGATGCTGCAAGGACACAGGGCAATGCGCAGCTCTAGGTCGATCTTCAATGGAGTTTGTTGCATGCTCCTTTTGCAGAAGACAATTGACTGTTCTTTTATCGCAGTTGAACTGTGCTGCCAGTTGAAGAGCTGTGTGACCTCCTTGGTTGAACAGTGTAGTAATTTGGATTCTTTGATCGTGGGTGAGTCGAGGCATGATGAAAACTGACAGTTAGAGGTCAAATTGCTTTAATTCATCTCTCATGTGAAGTTAGCCTTACTCATGCGCAGTAGTTCGCATCTTGGGTATCATTGGCCAATTAGCATGCTGCATGCGCGGAATGGTGATAGGAAAACTATGATGCAATCACTCGGCTATCCAAAGGGTTAGAGTATGACTATGTCAAGCTGCAGAGCAATCTAAACATTATGTAGCACGCTATCACTGCTCAACACACAATGAGGCGACACACTGTGTTTTTGTAACCACTGCTCTAATTGCGTCATTCATCATATTCCAACTACTACCCCGAATGAGAAGACTAAAAATTATTGATTTAGCTGCGCCCAGATTGCTGAATGTCTTGGCACAACTGGCTTGCTCAATTGGAAGCATAGGAAGTGATTTAGTTAATGCCAGAAACAATTAAATAAGAAATAACTGAAATTTTGACATAGGGGCGTTAGAAGTGGCCGGATTCACCGGATTGAAATAATTTGATAAACAATAATTTGCCATAGATTTTCATAGTTCTTTTATTTATGATTTTTTTCTTTGAATTATTTGACTTATGTGAACACCTATTTTTTGATACACATCGTTCGTACTAATAATATATAATATTTGTTAAACATTTTCCAATGTGTTTTCTGCATTTTTCAGATCTTGACACGTGCAGTACTGACAACCTGTAGTAAATGAAACTATATATATTAAATATATATACTATATATAGCTTCAATGCATAATTCAATATAGAGAAAGAGAGAGAGAGAAAAATATATATTCGCTATATAGTGTTGTTGTTTCGTTTCATTTGTTATAAAATGTTCAATTTTGATTTTAGTTACTGTTTCTGTTGCACATATTATCTGGTTTGTTAAGCATTATCACTATAAACTTCATAAACACACTCACTATACATATCTAAAATAGTTTGCATGTGAGTAATATAAATTATATATTAAATTAAATGTAATGTAAAAATAAATTGCAAATGCACGTACTTACCTAATTAATATTTCTTTTCCTATATATATTGAATGCTATTCTTCTTTAATATAGATACAGATCTGCACCACACTACTGTATCTTATACAATATATATACACTATATACTCGACGGTGTTGCTGCTGGTGATAATAATGAGATGATGATGATGATATGATGATGCATGCGATGATATATTATAGTATATATACATATATAGTATACATACAAGATTATATAAGATTATTTAATTATGACGATTATGATTATATCGAATTAATTTCATAAGATGAAAACAGTAAGCCTAATGTTAGATAATGGAGTGAACAATTCATACTCCATGTTGCGCGAAAATCGAAAAGATAAAAATTAATAAGTATTGTAAGGAATACATGTGAACTATATAACCAGTTTTAATATATGTTATAATTAACTATAACTATATAATGCAATTTTCTATAATAATTGTGTTTAGTTCAATAAAAGTTTCTAAAATTAAGTTTCTAAAAATGTAAACAATGTAAACATGTAAATAATATTATTATAACATATTAGTTATCTATATTATGTATATATGAGTAATGGTATTTCATGTCTGTTATGTACTTTTGCGTTTTGCTAAAAAATATGGCGGTTTGAGGTTCGGAAATGTTTTTAAATAAATAGAAATAAAAAAGAAACTTTATCAATTTTAAAATATTAATGACATTTTTTAATGCTAACTGACGCATCTACTCACAATACGTACTTTCTTTCTTCCGAGGTTGAGCATATGATGATTATTTTGATAGCTGGTCATTTTTCGTTCTGTATTCATTAAAGATTTTTTCTTCCGTGGAAATAATATTCCAGAGCAAGTGAATCATTAATTTGGCTTCCCATTGAAGACATCAAAAGCTGGAATCATGAATCATTTAGCTGAACAGTGAACATTCAGCTGAACAGTGCAGTCACCCGTATTTGTAACAAATATTACATTTCAAAAGAGTCGAAACCAATTTAGTCATTTGTCAGAACTTTAAATGAACAATAACTTATTCTACCATATCAATCTACGACGCCATATAAAATACAAAGTAACTAAACTTTAATGAGAGTTGATTTTAATGTAATAAATTTGTCTAGCGGGGCTAATGCAGTTTTCAGTCATTCGTTTAAAACGGGAAATACCTTTCAACCCGTTATTGTTTATTAAGCATCAATATTGAACAGAAAATCTTTTCTACGCCTACGATTAAAAATGATATAATATGATTGTGAAAATTGGTAATATATACAACAAATATTATGTATAGATTGAAAATACTTTAGCCGATTAAATTAATTTACTTTTGTCATAATATATATATAAATAAACACCTAAATGTAATACTATTTAAAAAATATACGATTGTAATATAACAATGATGATATATTATTTAAAAAATGAAAACATGCAAATTGAAAGGAAAATTATACAGACTATATATTTTGGTACAATGTTATATCTTTTTCAATCTAAATTAATTAAGGTTATAAAAAAACGGTTGTTTAAAGAGCAAATAACTAATACAAAAGAATAAATTTATTATTGTTTCCTGTATGGAATTCGCTGTTTCTTACTAAAATCGATGCGTTGATTACAAATTCGAGCTTTCTTTCTTTGTAATGGGGCCAAATATTGTTTTATAGATTACATTAATTTCTTGATAATTTACCAATTTTAAAAATAGCTCACAACCGTTGTTCATATATATTGTCATCAAAATATATAGAAACACCGTTGCTCAGGTTGCAGGATGAGGACGTGCAGGTTGCTCAGATTTCACCTTATACCCGGCAGTTTTCCTCATGATAAGGTAGTTGAGTATGTTCTCAACTTGTATGGGGCATCTTGTCGTAAGGTCGCATAGATGGCCTACAGTTTTGTATAGTTTTATAAAATGTTGGGCTTGTATATTTTCTCCATACAGTTAATATCCTGGTGGAAGCATTTGAATTGCTTATCACTGACAGCTCGCAAATTACAAAGAAAAAAATGAAATACTAATGTAGGAAGTTTATATTCAGCGACATATTGCAACACAAATTTTGGTATACCTCTATAGCAAATTCTCTACGAAGTGTTGATAGATTTTTGGCTGCACATTGATCAGAAACTTTTTTAACAATAAAGTAAAACGATTTTCACGCAGCAAGCTCTTTCTTACTATCAGCAAACAGTTGCCAGATCTGCTGTTCAACGAATATGTCTTCTTTAAGGTTTGCTTCACTGATTGATTATAATTTCGCTGTAATATATCTAAATATATCCCGTTTCTGTCCATGGCCTTGAGAAAATTTTTCAAAAGGTCAAGCTTGATATGCAGAAGTGAAAAATTGAGCTTCTTTGGATCAACAATGGTATAGTACTTGATGTTCTTTATGTCAGAAAATAATTGATTTCTAATAGGCCGGTTCTGTCTGAATAAAAAATTTAAATACAATTTTTTTTCAATTAACAATATGAAATTACCAATTCTATGTACTAACATTATTTGATTTCGCGTGACTAGTGTAAATACAAAATAAAATTATACATTAATGGGTATTTGTTGTTATTTTATTAAAATATGTTATGAATTAACTAATCGTTCAGTAGCCTATTACATAACATAAAATGTAGGATACTTCAGACCATTTATTGTAAAATAAATAGCAAAACTTTTAACAACTGAAATTTATTTACAATAAATTAGATGAAATAAACTTTAAAGACTTTGTTGTAAGTTACATCGCAACTCATGTTTTATATTATAACAGCATTTAAAATACTCAGTTTGGATAGTTTAAATCCTGCATACTCATTCAACGTTAGCTTATACAAATAAAAATTTGTAAAGTTGAAATTATTTTACTTATCCTCAACTATTCAAAACTTGTAATTTATGAGGCACAATATCATACAGATAATTTGTTTGTATTAACCTCTTATAATGATTAATAAAATGTAGGTAGAATACTTTTTTTATCTTGCGTTACTTTGTGCGTGGTGTCTGAAATTAAAGTTTATTATTAATATTCTTTGTATTAGATGTTTAACGCTTTAAATCAAAATATGAAGTTATTCTATAAATCATTATATATAAATCACAAATATAAATCATCATAATAAATACTATATATAGTAAACAGATTATTAGTCATTAACATATTCATTTAAATGAACAATTAATACTCAGAATGTAAAAAATTAATTACAATATTTTCCGGTTGTTAATTTGAAAGTTCAGTTTATGCCTAAATTAACCCTTTCTTTACGGGTGCATATATAATCAAATTCGAACACATTATTCCAAAATTCATTGCAGAATAAAATTAACTAAAAATCTATACAACTTACTCTTATACGTTTAGAACCATTTCCCAAAATGTGTCCACAGATTTTTGTCATTTATAATTATCTATTGTTTTCAAGAAGGTTAATTGAGAGGAATATAATGTTTAATCTGTATTATTTAATTATTGCTTTGTGAGTTTCCGTAATTCTTAACAATTCAAATACATTTAGATGACACATGAACATTTTTGTTGAATATTAATTTTTAAAATAAACATTTTGTATTCGCTAGAAAAACATTCAATTTTTATTAATAATGAAAAAGTTTTTGGTTTAATTTTTATTCCAAGAATATACGTTTTCAACTATTCATTTTCAGTACAATCTTGATATCAAGTTATCGTATCACACGATGCAAATGAGAAGATTACTGGTTTAGATTGCTTTGACACGTTGTATTTATAAGTCTAGACAGTTTCGAAACTATCATAGTGTAAAATTTGATGCTCGCTGTCGATCAATGCACTACAAATAATCCTGAAATGGTTGTCGGCACAATGAGAATCCTTATAGCTTTTCTGACGGAAGATTTATTTATTTTCCACATAGAGCAATTATTTTTCACAATTTCAAATAAAATATATTTACATCATAACGATAAATTATAAGGAATATAAGTTATTTATTGCCTAGTGACTTCTTTGTGTTACATGGGCAGACCATAACCAACAGATGAATACTATATGGTTAAAATAGACTACACTAGCCAACAAATATGATCAAAATATGCAAACACAAAAAGTATGCAAAAAATATGCAAAAAATATGCAAACACAAAAAGTGCGAACATAAAATAAAGGTAAATAAGCAGACAACAACTCAGCAATAGGTTATTACACTCCGAAGTTCTTTCGCATCTAAACGGTGTGTTGATGCAACTAAATATTATAAACAAATAAATAAATTAAAAACCATATTACACTTTTTGATTCTAAGCGTTTGTATTACACGATACTATACAATAAGGCTGACTGAAGCATGTGCTATTTATATATTTTTAATTAATTCATTAAATATCTTTGATCTACCGTCTTGCCTATTTTAATATTATTTTTATTCTTAGTTTTCATTTTAAATGTCCAAATTTAAAAGTTATTTAAATACATAAAAAAATTATTTAGAGTTTCAGAATTTCTTATTTACGTCATATTTGCGAGTCTGTCTAAGGTATATTATACAGGCAAAAACACCATTGATGATCGCTAACTAAGTAAGTTTAATTTGACACTTACCTTACTCGAAGTGGTTAGCAAACCGGCAACCGAAACATATAATAACCTGATAAATATAATAATAAATATTTTTTTAAAATAGTTAACGTGGATAAAACAATGATAAATATAATAAAAAATAATTATTTTACAAAAATTACGTGAATGAATCAATGATAAATATAATAATAATATTTGTCACGTATCACGTATAAATCACGTAAATTTAAAAAAATTAATTGTATTACTAATAATAAAAATATACATAGGCTACTATACTAAAATATTCGAAGTATATTCTATTTATATACATATATAGGCCCTATATATACGTAAGAATAAAATAAAAAGTTTGTATTATATATATACTAATTTAAAAATTTGACGAACTTCTAACATTATATAGTTATTAATCCAGTTACCGGATTGCTAACACCTACCTAATTTACTATATCTCAATCGGATTTAGAAGAAAATTATGCAAATAATTATATTTTTCGATAATCATTCCTTAGAATTGCAGACACAAAAGTCAAAATATAACTATTATTTCATTGTGTATTTCAGATAGGCATTTAATCACAGTCAATGAAAATTACTTCAGTGTATGAACGAACAGATATGATCGGCAGGATAATATTCTCGATTTTACTGGTAACGGTACTCAAGCTGACTAAATATTTATGTTTTGAGGTATAGTCATTTGACGTAGTTTTAAATGTTCATGATCGCTAGTAAACTTTTTATGTTTGATACAATTCATTAATTTATTGAGGCAGCTTTGGAGAAGTATGTTCAGATCGTTCAACCTGTTCTACCAAATACATTCTTTTTAAATATTAATATATTATATAGAATATGAATATATATATATATTACTCCATATTAATATATTTGTTTCTGCATCTTATTGTTTATACATTTGGTTTCTTCTCAAAAACGAAATATTATTACTTCATTAGATATATGCTAATACGTTTTTCTGATTATATATATGCATATATTATTATTCTTTAATACGACTTACAATGTAATTTAACTTAACAACAAAAGTCATTATCGGACTGCTAAAGTTGTATTTTAAAATTATTCTCTAGATACCTTATCAACTTGACCCTTTTTGGAAGCTTATTGTACTTCACAAAAATAATTAATAAACTCATTTTGTAAATAAACACGCCAAATTTATCTTTTAAAATAAAATAAAAATTTACTTTTAATTAAATATATTCATGTCAAAATATTGTACATATATATGTATATCAATGTATGTTAAATTTTACAAAAATAAGAACTTACTATAAAACCATAAATAA
Organism: Coelogynopora nodosa; assembly: GCA_034780555.1. Taxonomy (NCBI): domain Eukaryota; kingdom Metazoa; phylum Platyhelminthes; order Proseriata; family Coelogynoporidae; genus Coelogynopora; species Coelogynopora nodosa. The sequence continues at coordinate 13,156 of JAUZND010072469.1, forward strand.
AAACTATGATTATGATTAAAATGCAAAAAAACATTGAAGGTATACATGATAACGCTTTCAACTTGTTGAACATGTATTTATAATAGATATTAATTGCAGAGGTATGTCGAAGGTATGTCGGAGGTATGTCGGATGTTGCATGTAACAGAATAATATGTTAGAAAAAAGTTGGGGAATGGGTATATGAAAGAGAACACAGGAGACCGGATAATAGCCTATTGTTAGAAATACTTTTTTTTAATTTATAAAAGGATGAGCTATTGTATATTCCATAACGTATATATTATTGAGAAAATTGTTCTTGTACACTTTAATTATTGTCTTGTCTTCATCTCAACAGACGTTTTCTGAGAAATAATAATATATGTAGATGCATGATGAGACAATTTAATGTAGAAATAATTATAATCATTCATTGCATAATGAATTATGTTAAAACTAATACAGGATAATAACAAAATGGTTACTTACCGAGCACAAAAGGAATGTATTAACGTTAATTATATAAAACAGCATTGTGGAAAACAATTCAGAATATTACATATATATGTAAAAATAAATTAACGTTTGAATAATGGCATGTTGTTTGTTGAAACCTGTACGGCAACAACTTGTAAAACAGATAAAATATTTTTAGAAACTTTTACTAAGCCTTTGCAGTAGCCTAGTTTATAAAAAAATATTAATACCTATGGCATTGTACATGCTATTATTTTCAGTAATAATAATTAATTACATTAAAACATGTACACCAACGTCTCTAAATATTTGAAACTCAAGATATTGAGATTATTTTCTTGCATTTTACAAATATTGGAAGTAACAAAAGGTTGTTTCCATTTTAATTAATATACCAATTTCCGGTTGTTAAATGACACTTTTTATGAGATATAGTATCAATCATAGAAGATATTAATGGTGTGGGCAACACAAAGACTACTCCTCATATCCTCAGTTAGATGTTCACTCCTTTTAAATGTCAAATTATCTAGTGCTGCAAATTTGTCAAGTGTTATGACGAATTATGAACAACTGACACTTGTTTAGTGTATAGGGGTTGATGATATATTACTTGTTTCTTGGTTAATATACCATGAGCAGCAAGGTTAATTTGAGTTGCCTAATGTGTAGTTTTGGACGAAATACATATTTTTTCCAATAGCATATTTTAAATAGCATATCTATGACAATGATAATACAATGTAGAGACTTACAAACATGTATGAATATTTTCCTATGGAAAACCGGTGGCCACGCATTAAAAACTAAAAGAGGGATCTTTAAAATCGACTTTGACTCACAATTTAAATCAAATGAGAAGAAAAGCGAAGAATAAAAAAAACAAGTGATATGTGTAATAAATCATTTTGATTTTAAATGCTATAGTTTAGCACGTCGTGCGATGTTCTAAAATGTGGATGTAAGAACGGTTTTTAAGAATTTTTCAATGTAAAAATCTGGCAACAATTACCTCTTTAAAGCGCATAAATGAAAATATAAAGAAGGTGAGAGAACAAAAAAATTGCGGATGTATTTTAATTTTTATTGTGATGGTATATTATAATTAAACCAGGTAAAAGAATACATTTCGAAATTTATATTTTAGACACAGAATACTAACACAATATTGTATGTTGCACAAATATGACGCCATTATTGTTTCGAAGTATTCCTGAAAGTTACCCAAAACTAGTGTCACATAATTTAGAAAACAGCTTTAGTTCTTTTCTTTGTGCATCATTTTTTATATTAGCTATGAAAGTAAATGAAAAATATGTGTCTCGAATACTCTGGGTATACATTTAATTTATACTTAACTATACTTTACTATACTATACTCATTCTTAACTATACTTAGATTATGTGTTAAGTAAAATAATGCATTATAATATATCCAATCAGTTCTTATTGTACAGCGAAAACTTTGAAGATAATGCTCATAACTGTTATGTAATGTAGTACCTATTATACACTGTGAACAATTGATCGAAAATAAGTGCATAATTTCTTTATAATGTATATCTTCCCGATCAATATTAATGAGAATTATATTGTAAAAGCTTTGGATAAAATAATTAGGCCTAAATGGTATTACTGAAAATAAAAAGCAATTTTAGTATTATATATGTCAAATTATTTTGAATAAAAAGTATATACAATATATTGTATACTCTCAGTCTAAAATATGACTATATGCTGCCATTTGTTTTAAATTACATATTGTAAAAATTCTTCATACCTTTTTTCTGACATACACAAAGAAAAATATAAGAAATCTAACCACATAGTTTGAAAAACGTCATAATTACATTAAATACATTATACTTACTAATAGTAGGCCTATTGTAATTATGTACCCTTTCATCCATATTACCATTTCAAAGTACGTAGCTAGCGTTGCCTATATTAGCTGACTTTAAAATGTTGAAAACATTTTCTATATGAGCTTTCCTATATAAGCGCTTTCAATCGTAAAATAAGGATTTAGTGAACTAACCATTTTTTATACATACCTAGACATAAACAACCAAAAATATTTTAATAAATTCGATTAATATATCTTTATACCTACCTATATATTACAGTCAAGACTTAATTATTGAAATACAAATAACCATTCAAGTGTGTCGGTCCAATCAACATGAGACTTTATTATTAAATGAAGTTGTTCACGGATTGATGATTAAGATGCAATATCTTTTTAGATAATCAAGTTTTGTTTTTTAAGAAAATAAACAAAATATGTAAAAGCTTTTTGGAATTATGTAGTTTGAAAACCGTTGAATTGAATTTTCAAGTTATAAGGTATGTACATGCATTTCAGATCTAGTATATATTTACCTATTGATATTTGATTTTTAATAATAATTTAAAAAAACGTTAAATGGTAAACATTGTCGTCTGCACTTTTTGTTTAAAACAGGTTATCAATAAAATTGAAATAGCTATTTTTATATCAATTTAATGTAATGTAATGTAATGTAATGTAATCTAATTTTATTTTATCATAATTCCGATTTGTAGCAATAAGTGAAAGAAATAAAATGATAAAAATAACCACGTACAGTGCAATTTTTAAATTACGTAATTATTGAACTTATTAAAGGCAAAGGTTTAATTAATATGCATCTTTAAAACTATAAACGTTTCTAAATACAATATAGGCTATAGATAATGGATATGAAAACCATCAAAATAAATTTTTACAAAAATGTATTTATTAGAGATTATTTATCAATAGATAATTCTAAGGTAAACTTTTTAATATTTTTCTATTAATTTTAATAATATGAAAATAATCTTTTAATGTTTTTCTAGTTATTTTACATTTTCGAAATGGCTATGCAATTCTACAGGTAAGGGTGTTATACAAATATATTTAAAAGGAAAAATATTTATTTCATGTTTTCGTTATCTTGAACCAGTTATATCATAACGGTAATAATTATATTCAGTATGGATATATAACAACATATTATATAATTGGGTACATACTGGATATACCTGGCTACACTGGATATATCTGGCTACATACTGGATATAACTGGCTACACTGGATATTAGTGGTTACATACTGGATATTAGTGGTTAGGGTACATACTGGATATAAGTGGCCACATACTGGATATTAGTGGTTACATACTGGATATTAGTGGTTAGGGTACATACTGGATATAACTGGCTACACTGGATATTAGTGGTTACATACTGGATATTAGTGGTTAGGGTACATACTGGA